>JAODAL010014064.1:0-88809 GCA_025379985.1 Phyllomedusa bahiana
CAAAAAAAAATGTTCCCACCACCACAGTTTTTCAGTGGATTCTGACATATACTAGTCTAAAACTGGAAGTGAACCATCCCCATTGACCTCAATACAAAATATGAATTGTAGTTCATACAATGTGTATTTTGTCGGTCGGTTTACTCACTATTGAGATCAATGGGGATGGCTAAATACCTAGTGTAAAACTCCCAAAAAAAGTAGTTTTGGAAAAACCCCATTGAAATTAATAGGACTCAAACTGTAAACCCACTGGAATCCTCTGGGGTGGAAATTAAAACAACCAAAATCCACATGAAATACTCGTTGCAGATCACGTCGTCCAATGTGGTTTTCAATGGTAGAATCTGACAAGGAGATTTTACTTGTCTGGGTGTACCCTTAGAGCTGTCTACTATGGAGACCAGATAAACACTGCACTAGTAGAGCCTCCAGCCAAAAACTGATCGGACGGGTTTTTACATTCCGGTCTTCCCAGCTCTATTTCTTGCACTCTGGTCAGATGAATACGTTTAGTCGATCAATACATGAAGTGGTTTTGTTATCCAATTTGAGAAATGAAATGCTTTTTTTTCCCAGACGGTAAAGGCGAAGTGGGATGAGGCACAGGAGAGCCGGCATCAGTTCCTCCAGGAGCAGGAAGCCTTTCAGAGGGATCTGGAGCAGTTTCAATTGTCTCTTGAGCAAACTGAGGAATGGTTGGACTTAGGAATAACCCAGCAGTAATCGGTCACAGATATTTTAAAAAGCCACGAGTTTTATAAACATCAGAACTAAAGTGGTTTTCCCCTCTCACACATTGGTAGCTATCAATAGAATATGCAATCAATGTCTGATAGGTGCAAGTCCCACCCCTGGAACCCACATCTCTTGAGAATGGGACGACGAAAGCCTCCATTGAGCCTGGAAAGGTAGTCGGAACTCTTGCATGGATTTCCGAGTACAGCCAAGTCTGCACGCTCAGAACAGTGGCAAAGCTCCTGTTGTAAATGGTTCTACATTGTCGCCTTACTTAGAGCACATTATATTTATTTTTGTATAGATGCTTTTCATTAAGAAATATTATTCAGTTCAGCACAGATTAGTTTGCAGCTATTGAGGATGACAACATGTGTACAGTGCTTTCTGCTGCTCCTATACTGTGGACATGCCTGAACGTGAACATTTGTACTTTGTTATAAATATGTATTTCTGAATAAAATATTACTTACATTTGTTTAGTTGTATCCTTTGTTACAGCAACAAGTCGGTGCTGGATACCGGTGGCTGGCTTCTCCAGGAGTCAATGATGCCTAATATATAGTTTATATTAAACACCTCCATAGCAAGAAAAATCATCACATTTCTGGAGCATGAGAAGGAATTTGTAACTAGTAGGACCCGGCAGTGCGGTCCCTGTGCTCAGACAACTGTCGCCTATCCTATAGATGAATAAGTATTCATTGTGAGGACAATAAGTATGCATCGTAGACTCAGTGAAGATCCCACAAAGTCTTTTCAAATAGAGCTAGAAAGTTTATTAAGAGGGTATCATATTAGGTGCCATTACAGAAAAACAAGGTACTTTACTTACTAGGCAAGAATCCCGTAATACCCATTTTTTTATGGTGCCCCAAAGGTACATAAAAATGCATCTACACACACACACACACACTCAGACCTATCATTTCTAGTAATAGTTCTTCAAATGAACAGCTAAACAAATGGCTTGAGAAACATCTGCAAAAATTCCTGGCTATATCAAGGATGCAAATGCAGTGTTACAGGCCATGTCAGAAAGACAATGGCGGGAAAACTATCTCTGGATTAGTTGCGATGTCAGCCTTAATTCCAGTTTGCCCCATGACCTTACTTTAGTGTCAGTTTCATTTTTTTTCTCCAATGTTTTAGCCCATATGATACAGGCCTACCTTGGTAAGATCTGACACCACATTTTTGTTACCGTTGTCTTGCATCCATTTAGTCCACTTGGAACGTTATTACATTTTAATGGTGTGACTATCGTCTATTTATTTAGAGGTTTGGTGTCACAAATGTGCATATATTACCTATTTACTAATATATTTATACTTATCATAATATATACCATTACTTCTTGGTGGGATTCTTGCATCCGTTATCTTTTTGGATTTTTATGAACACAAATTACCTTGCACTTATATATTGTATTTTAGAATTGTTAAATAATAAAACATGAGATTTTTTTTTATACCCAATACTCTGTTTTTTGTGCATTGTTTAGTACCTGATATAGGAGAGGGGTTAATATGTGGCAGCATTACAATTTTTGTATGCCTCAGTGCTGCGTTAAGTTTGGTTGGAGTTTTGGATTTATTAACACACAGAACGCAATTTGCTCAGAGTGAAAAAATAAAAATAAAACACAACAATTGCTGATTGATAAGAGGGACAACAGTGAAATAATTAAAGGGAGTAACATTTTAGATGGCAACACCTTAGTGGTTTCCACCGAATACAGTCAAAATTTTTGTGAGATTAAAACTTTGTTCTATAAAAACCTCAATATTTTGAGACAAGACCCTATTCTTGCAAATATCATAGAGAAGGGAGTCACACGTGTACCTAAACGAAGTAGAACCTTGGTGTCTGATTTCTTCTAATGTTCCCACCAGCAGTAATTTACACACGACATGGGTATCTGTTAAAGGTTTTTATCCCTGTGGAGGGAATCGTTGCAATTTATGTAAAGATGTGAAAAACCACCACCTTTAGCATTACAGAAGAGACAAGAGTACCAGATTTTCAAGTTTCTTAATTGTGACAGCCACCATGTTATTTACATGGGGGAATAAATAAAAATGTTGGCTGCACCACCAGAAAATTAAAAATTAGAATGGCTGAACATCTATACAGCATTAAAAAGAAGTTGGAGCACGCATCAGGAGCAGCCAAACATTTTATAGAAGTCCACAATGGTGACTGGTCTAATTTTGCCTTTTATGCTATTGAACGGGTGGATAAACCTTACCGTGGAGGAGATTGGGCTGCAAAGGTACGATACAGGGAGGCCTATTGGATATTAAATCTAGGTACTAGAGTCCCGCAAGGACTTAATTATAAAACTGATTTATTATACATATATTAACATGTCCTTATTTAGGAACCCTGGCCCTTTAAGAAGTAAGATGTAGAATCTGTTTAGCCCAGGCATCCTCAAACTGTGGCCCTCCAGCCGTTGGGAAACTACAACTCCCATCATGCATTTATATAATCTATAACAGTGGGCATGATGGGAGTTGAAGTTTCCCAACAGCTGGAGGGCCGCAGTTTAAGGATGCCTGGTTTAGCCCAAGTAGGAAGCGATGCAATTTACACCTCAGCTGTTTATTGGCTAATATTTGTTTTTTAAACCTGGAAATGTTTCCATTTTAAATGCTGTGATCAAGAGCCTGAGGGCTCGAAACGCGTCTGCAAGGTTTTTTAGCCCACTTTGTACTGCTGCTACATTTTGTTAAGAATAAAGTCATTTGTATTCACCTTCACCTTCACCCGGATCCGGAAGCTGCTTGTATCGCTGATGCTGAGCGACGCTGCTACTCGCTGTATGGAGATGCCTAATATATAGTTTATATTAAACACCTCCAATGCAAGAAAAATCATTACATTTCTGGAGCATGAGAAGGAATTTGTAACTAGTAGGAACCAGCAGTGGGGTCCCTGCGCTCAGACAATTGTCGCCTATCCATTAGATAAATAAGTATGCATTGTGAGGGACCCCTTTAAACATGAGGTTAAAGGGGTTGTCTCACTACATTGATTCATCTTACCTCAGTCCTGTTTTCTTGGTTTCATTTTGAATTAAGGGGCGTGTTTACTGGCTTCTACTAGGCTGTAGTAGAAGCCAGGTCTGTAGCTATAGCAACCAGTGCTGGCAGCCTATCAGGATAGATCAAACAGGTCTGTAGCTATAGCGACCTGAGGAGCTGATGCAGCCCATACAAGAGAGGATATCTAGGAATAGGTAGGACACTGTTAATGGACACATATTGCAAAGTGACTTGTTTTTACAAGATCTTTAATATAAAAAGCAATCCTTGTAGTGAGACAACCCCTTTAAGGCTGCAGCAGAAATTGCCTCTGGATTGTCAGTTCTGCTTAATACGCGGCTGTCAGGAAACCCCCCACCCCCGGCCCACTCGAGGGTCGACGGCCTATCATGGGGTGTATCGTTACAAAGTCAGCCATATACTGTTTCACAGTTAACCCCTGTCCACACGGGCACAGGAAGACCCAGGTAGTGCGAGAGGACACCCTACTCGCTCACAACCCTGAACGGCTGGGAGAGATCTGTTTACCCACGCTGGTTATCCAGAGCTCTGCCAGCCCAATAAATTGCCACCAGCTCCTCGTTTCGTTATAAGACCGGTCCGTTACCGTCCTACAACAAGGCCAGCCTTGGGGTAGCTATATTTTAAAGACCGAGTATAAGGTGGGTGAGGCCGATGATCTATACATAGGGACAATACTATACAGATATTGGTAAGAGGTAAATATAAGTATGGTTACAAACAAAGGCAGCAAGATGTCTTAGTTACCTTAGGTTGGCTTGGTGCTGGGCCCACATTGGGGGGGGGGGAGCTAATGTGGCCTTGCTTCTGTGTGGGAGCTCCTGGAATGCTGGTGTCAGTCCCCCCCCCCCCCCGCCCCCGGAAAGCAACGGTGGGCAAACCTGAGCTTCTGCTTATAACAGTGCTGAGACGGCTCCTTACCCTCCCCCTCACACCTCTGGGATGGCCTGCACACTCTTCCCTCTTGGGCTCATGCAATTTTTGTCTCCTGCATAATTTTTGAATCCCGGGACGTGTTGTGAGTGATTTCTGCAATCTGAGTGACTTGAGTTATGAAGTTGGGGGGGATGACTTGTCCTTGTTGAGTCAATTTTCCTCACAGCGGCGAAATGCACGCCACAATTACGGTAATTCATAGCTCTCAGAGAGCATGTCCAGCCCCGTGCGTACAATACGATCGTATTGTACGCACGAAGGGAAAATTGACGTGTCAATTGTTAGCGGCGAAAACGCGCCTCTGACCGTGCATGTCTATGGGGCCTGCGCCCGGCCTCCCACCTTCCCCCCCCCCCCCCCCACTCCGTGCTTTGGAGTTACGTGCTTATCAGCGCATGGTTCCAAAGCACACGGCGTATTACGGCGCATAGTATACACCATAACTTACCGTCAGGTGTTAGCTGCAATTAGCAGCGGACACCTGGCGGCTATGTAGTGATCCCGCTACAAAGCACCATAGCAAATCTGGGACGTACTCATACATGCTTGGTCGTTAAGGGGTTAATAGGAAATCCATTCAGCAGACTACACTGAATGGATTTTCTACCGAACGCTTTTTAACACTGCTGGCGGTCCGAAAAACTTAAAACCTGCTCAATCTTCAGCCCTGTTTTTGGGTGGAAGATGTGCGTTACGGTGGTTGAGGGGGATGGGGAATCCGCAAACTGTGCATAGAACTGTGCCGGATTCTTTTTTTTTTTTTTTTTTTCAAATTTTTTTTATTAACATTGATCCTTGACACAAACAAAATGGAAGCAACAGTTACAAGTAGTATCATAAAATCTTTCCATTACAAATATTATATCAAAAATACAATATGATCATTTAGCCAAGGACAACGTTATTTTCTTCTTTTTTGTTATTGCTAGTTTCTAATCAAAAAAACCATAGTAAACATTACACAGTCCTTTGCATATTAAATTACAGTATCGTTACATCTCAATTACGACTGTGCAAAAACAACAATAAATCAAACCAAATTAACTTCTAAAGCTGCAGTGTGTCTCATCTCCCTTTTTTTTTATAACGTTAGCTCAGGTGCGCGACTCCCCCCTTCCCCGCCAGTGCTTGTAACGGGCGCACTTGCTCCCGCAGGCCACTATATTACCATCCCAGCATCTATGATTTTTGTACCTTCTACGAGCAGATTCCAGTAAAGCCAATAATTCTCGCTTAAGAACCACCTTCCATCGGCAAATCTATTGGATCAGCACCTGCCAGTTGCCTACCCTGGTACCATAAGGTTGGCTCAAAACAGCGCTTTATATTACCCTTAGTATCCGTCGGCAAAGTGTTTATATCTCCTTCCCATCTCTCAAAGAACTTCCTCACCCTTTTTTCTTTCTGCAAGGCGGCCTCTACCCAGTCCATGCGCATTAAAAAATCAAGTTTACTTTTAAATAAGTCCAGAGTGGGACCCACGGGCTGAAGCCATACCTGTAAGATAGCTTTGCGCGCTGCCACGACGTGTAGTATCCTTTTTACCCGCCTGGTTGTTTCTTGTCCCTCTCGTTTCTGTGCCGGATTCTAAAATAGAATCAGACCAGTGTTTAGTACCTGCGTGTTCACGGCGTGTGCACATACGTTAATAAACGCATGTTTGGATCTGGGTTTTGGACCCTAAACGGACCTAAACCCGCATCTAGCAATGTGCAGTGTGATTACATTGCTTTCCATGTAAAACACGCCTCAGCATTCAGATGAGTGATCCCCAATGTGTGTTTACTTGCGTCTTTTGGATCCGTTCAAAGAACTGACATTTCGATTCTTGATTCAAACGATGCCCTATTTAAAACTATAGGTTGCGTTCCTGCTGCAGCCAAACCCGCGTGTTGAATACGTTTTGGATCTCGATTGACGCACTGCTTTTGATGCGCTTTTCGGATCCAAAACGCCGTGTGAACATACCCTGAGGATGTGTTCACACAGCTGATTTAGATGCGAGGATTTGACGCTGCTTTTCAGCCTCCTACACACTATATTCTGAGGCATGGAATCCTCCTCAATGAATTGACATGTAAGCCGAACGCCTGAAAAGTAGTTAATGACCAGCAGTTTTTTTTTTAAGTTTTTGTCTCATTGCATTTCAACAGTCGTAACTTTTTTTTTTTTTTTTTCAATGACGCAGTTGTATGAGGCCTTGTTTTATTCGGGACAAGTTGTACTTTTTGGGGGAATAGTTTAAGGTCACTTATAAATTATTTTTTCAAATTTTTCTTTAATTGTTTTTTTCCCCATTCACATTTCACACTTAATAACTTGTTAGATTAATTCTACAGGTTATTACGGTCGTGTGAATACCTAATATGTGTAGGTTTGTTTTGTGTGTAATGTATGCATAATTATTTTTTATTAAATATTTTTTAGTTTAATATTTTTCTCTACACTTTTTTGTTTTCTACTTTTTTTTTTTTTTTTTCTTAAATCCCATGAAGGGGTAACAGCTTTATGTCCTTTTTTTTTTTTTTTACACTTTGTAATGTAGTAGAATATTCATATAGGCTAATACATTATAATCTGTGTCATTATGACACAGACAGCGCAGCGCTCAGTCTCCCCTGGTCACTGGCTTCTTACACAGTCAGCCCTTTGGCTTCTCTAAGTCCACAGGGCTGACTGTGCAGCCATTTTCCGGGCTTTGTCAGGTCACCGGGAGATCCGATCACCCAATGAAGCAGTGGAATGTCCTCCGATTACGCTGCGGTCATTGACCACGACAATCAAAGGGTTAATCGCTGGGGATCAGAGGTTTCCTTGCAGAAACTGCACTGGGAATAGGGCTGAGAAGATGTTGCTGCAGACGAAAGACCTGAAATGCCCAATGCCAAACGACGTTGTGGTCGTTAAGGAGTTAAGTGCTGAGAAGAATTTGATGCCAAGGAAAATCATGGTTGTGTGAACGATGATGCTGATTTTTCTACAGCAACAATGGGAGTCGGATTGGACGCTGATTCCGAGGCAGATTCTGCACTAAAGGCGCCGCAGAAACTGCATCCAAATCCGTTGTGTGAATGTACCCAAAGAGCCGTGGCCTTATAGGGCTCACTGCTGCAAAACCTCACGTTTAAGGCTATGTTCACACGATGTATTGTGGCGCGTACAGTACGCTCTGCAGTACATCGAGTATTTCGGGAGCTCGAGCTGATACGCGCGTACTCCCGCTGCGCGGGCTGCCAGCCCCATTGACGTTCATTACTCGCGGCGCGTATTCACCGTGAATAATTGACATGTCACTTATCTCCCCGCCCGTACAATATGATCGTATTGTACGATCGGGGAGAGGAGGCGTAATCCATAGTTCTATATGAGAATTATGGATTACCGTAATTTCGGCGATTACACTGTGTGAACATACCCTAAGAGAGGTTTAGATGCCTTCGTTGATAAATAGTCTGTACATCAGGGTATGTTCACAGCGTATAGCAGCAATATGCCTGCTGTTGAAAGTACGTGCTGGCCGGCGCTTCCACCAGCATTACGGACCAGCCTTCTATTACTTTTGTTTTCCATGGCACATAATCGCCGGAAAGAAGTGACCCACCAGCTATTGTACGCCAGGGAAAATGTCGGGTATTTCTAGCTCTCATTGAGCGCTATGAATAACCATATTTGTGGGGTGTCATTCGGATGTATTGCAGCACAGTTACGCCGTGTGAACACACCCTAATCCCGCTGACTTTTTATGCCACAGGATACTCTCCATCCATCTGACGGATGCCGTCCTTCTATGAGCGTGTTCTTTCCCTGCCTGGATGTGGTTGTCGCTTCATCAGGGGCTTCTTCCCCCGACCTAGATGAGGCCCGCTCTTCACCCCCATTGGCTATTTTCTTTAATGTGCTATATGTGGTGCCTGTAGATGAGGTGGCTGAACCGTGGTAACTGCCATGTGTCCTAGAACCACGTGGCAAAGACCGGATATTGTCTTCCTGCAGTTCTGTGAAAAGCATATATTTGACTTGTGGTAAACTGTGCAGAGCAACTACCCAGCTCTCCTGCATGGTAGATGGGCAGCATAACAGCAGGGATTAAACCCCCCCCTTTAAATGATCATGAACTGCCCCCCCAACCCTTTTAGGACTGCAAAGGGGGGCACATCGGGCCCAACCAAAACCGCACCCAAACACATGACATCACACAGAGACACGCTAATCACGCCCTGACACATACATGCCAACTCTTTTCTGATTGCATTGTATCCAATGATGAGACATTAGGTAAGTTGTTATGTAACATACGCGATCACTATTATAAAGTAGTCTTTTTCCCCAAATAAAAAAAGGGGGGACATTTATAGATCTAAGAGGGACAAGGGTTAAAAATAGGGATACTTGGGAGGTACGCATGAATAAGAACAGGGGTGACTGTATAGAGAGGGCTGCTTCCTGCATAACGTCAGTTTTACTTTTGTCTAGTTTTGGTATTTAAGGGGTTGTCTCACTCCATCGATTCATCTCACCTCAGTCCTGCTTTTTGGGTTTCTTTTTTGATTCAGGGGGTTGTACTGGGATGTCGGACGGGGGGGGCTGGGGCCCACCCTACGTACGAAAATATTACCCGGGCCCCTCACTAAATGCCCCCATTTTTCCACATAAACAGGTGAAAACAGAACTGTATTGTGTAGTAAAAAATACAAGTGACTCAATATCTGTCTATCTCCATATGTCGTTAACATATCATAACACAGGGCTAAGACTCCATCCCTATCCCCCTCCCCCCACTACAATAACCCCCCACCCACATCAATTCCCCCTTTCCCCCCCTACAAAATTTCCCCCCCACCCACATCAAATCCCCCTCCCCCCCATACAATACCCCCTCCACCCCATACAATATCCCCCCCCACCCCCCTCAATATCCACCTCCACCCCCTACAATATCCCCTCCACCACACATACAATAATCCCCCTCCACCGCCAAACAATAGCCCCCTCCACCCACAACAAAATCCCCCCCCACCCACATACAATAGCCAACTCCACCCACATACAATTTTATCCCCTCCACCCACATACAATAATCCCCTCCACCCACATACAATTGCCCCTCCACCCACATACAATATCCCCCTCCACCCACATACAATATCCACCACCACCCACATACAATATCCACCTCCACCCACATACAATATCCACCTCCACCCACCAAACAATATCCTCCACCACATACAATATCCCCCTCCACCACATACAATATCCACCTCCAACCCCCTACAAATATCCCCCTCCACCCACATACAATATCCACAACCACCCACATACAATATCCCCTCCACCCACATACAATAGCCACCTCCACCCACATACAATATCCCCCTCCACCCACATACAATAGCCCCCTCCACCCACATACAATAATCCACCTCCACCCACATACAATATCGCCCTCCACCCACATACAATATCCCCCGCCAACCACATACAATCCCCCTCCACCCACATACAATATCCACCACCACCCACATACACTATCCCCTCCACCCACATACACTATCCCCCTACGCCCACATACAATATCCCCCTCCACCCACATCCAATTTCCCCCTCCACCCACAACCAAAATCCCCCTTCACCACATACAATAATCCCCTCAATCATATACAAAATATCACCCATCCCACCCACATACAATAATCCCCGCCTCACCCACATACAATATCCCCCTCCACCCACATACAATATCCCCTCCACTCCACATACCAATATCCCCCTCCACCCACTACAATATCCTCCTCCTCCATCATACAATATCCCCCTCCACCCTTATACAATATCCCCCTCCACCCACATACAATCTCCTCCTCCACCCACATACAATATTCCCCCACCAATACAATATTCCCCCCACCCACATACAATATCCCTCTCCTACCACATACAATATCCCCTCCACCCTCATACAATATGCACCTCCACCCACATACAATATCCCCCTCCACCCACATACAACATCCCCCTCCACCCACCATACAACATCCCCCTCCACCCACATACAATATCCCCCTCCACCCACATACAATATCCCCTCACCCACATACAATCCCTCTCCACCCACTTACAATAACCCCCTCCACCACATACAATATCCCCTCCACCCACATACAATATCCCCTTATCACCTCGCATACAATATCCCCCTCCACCCACATACAATATCCCCTCCACCCACATACAATTATCCACTGCCACCCACATACATTTCCCCCTCCACCCACATACAATATCCCCCTTCCCACCCACATTCAATATCCCCCTCCTCCACATACAATAATCCCCCTCACCCACATACAATATCCCCCTCCACCAGCAAACAATATAACCCTCCACCCACATACAATATCCCCCTCCACCCACATACAATATCCCCCCCCCCCCACATACATTATCCCCTCCACCCACATACACTATCCCCCCTCCACCCACATACACTACCCCCCTCCACCCAGCATACAATATCCCCCTCCACCCGCATACAATATCCTCCTCCACCCTCATACAATATCCCCCTCCACCCACATACAATATCCCCCCTCCACCCACATACAATATCCCCCGCCACCCACATACAATATCCCTCTCCAGCCCACATACAATATCCACCAACCACCCACATACAATACCCCCTCCACCCACAGACACTATCCACCTCCACACCACATACACCTATCCCCTCCACCCACTACAATTTCCCCCTACACCACAAATACAAATCCCTCCACCCCACATACAATAAATCCCCCTCCACCCACATAAATAATCCCCCTCCACCCACATCAAATCCCCTCCACCCACATACAATATCACCCTCCACCCACATACACTATCCCCCTCCACCCACATTCAATATCCCCCTCCATCCAAATACAATATCCCCTCCACCCACATACAATATCTCCCATCCACCCGCATACAATATCCCCTCCACCCGCATACAATATCCTCCTCCAACCCACATACAATATCCTCCTCCACCCACATACAATATCCCCCCACCCTCATACAAGTATCACCTCCACCCCTTACAATATCCCCATCCACCCGCATACAATATCCCCCTCCACCCACATACAATATACCCCTCCACCACATACAATATCGCCCTCCACCCAAATACATATCCACCTCCTCACACATACAATATCCCCTCCACCCACAGACAATATCCCCTCAACCCTCATACAATTATCCCCCTACACCCACATACAATATCCCCCTCCACCCACTTCAATATCCCCCTCCATCACATACAATATCCTCCTCCACCCACATCCATTTCTCCCTCCACCCAATTACAATATCCTCCTCCACCCACATACAATATACCCCTCCACCCAAATACAATTCCCCCTCCATCCCACATACAATACCCCTCCACCCGCATACAATATCTCCCTCCACCCGCATACAATATCTCTCCTCCACCACATACAATATCCCCCTCCACCCATATACAATATCCTCCTCCACCCACATAATATCCTCCACCCACATACAATATCTCCCTCCACCCGCATTACAATATCCCTCCTCACCCACTTACATTACCTCCTCCACCCACATACAATATCCCCTCCCCCCATAAATATCCCCCTCCACCCACATACAAAATCCCACTCCACCCACATACAATATCCCCCTCCACCCACATACAATATCCACCTCCACCCACCATACAAGATCCCCTCCACCCACATAAATTATCCCCCTCCTCCCACATACAATATCCCCCTCCACCCACATACAAATAATTCCCCTCCACGTTCCCATGTCACACACCAAACCAATATAGAAGTAAAATAACCCCCTCAAATTAGGGACTCACCCGGAGATGTCATATCTGATGAGTCGTTCTTTTCCCTTTTCTTCTGCATCCGTTCCACACACCATGATGACTTGTCCCGGCCCAACTCATCCTGCATTAATTAACAAAAATATCTTAGAATCCTCCAATTTTCCCAGCATCTCTTTACCTTCCCACCTCTGTACAAACTTCCCTGGGGTGGGAGAGCGGGTACCAAGCCATCACTTTGAGGCCTAGTATCCTGGATGGATGGAGGGGGGGAGAGGACTAACCCCCCGCGAGATAATGCTCAACTATGGGCTGCTGCCCTCTAAATTATATTACCAGGTAGGTAGACAAGACCCTAGGTAGTAGGCAAATAGGCAAGGCCCAGTCTGTAGGTAGGTTGGTATACTCCCAGTTAGGTAAGCTGTAGGTATTAGGGACCCTTTATATAGGCTCAACGTTAGGGACCCCTTTAGGTAGTATACAGGCAGTTAGGCTTCCCATGAAGTAGTATACAGGATTAGGGCTTCCATGAAGTAGTATACAGCAGTTTAAGGCCTCCTTTAGGTATTATACGGTAGTTAGGGGTCTCCTTCAGGTATAACAGGTAGTTAGGGGTCTCCTTTTAGGTAGTTTGCAGGCAGTTAGGGGTCCCATTTAGCTAGTGAGCCAGGAAGTCAGGGCCCCCCCTTTAGCTACTGTTTAGGTAAGTCAGGCGCCCTTTAGTTTTAGGTAGCCAGGCCCCTTTGAGTCAGGGCCCCCCTGGAGGTAGTCGGGGCCCATTGAGTATTTAGGTAGCCAGGGCCCCCGTTGTAGTCAGGGCCCCCCAGAAGGTATTCGGGGTCGTACCCTTGAAGTCAAGGCTTCCCAATAGGTATCCAGGTCCCCATTGTATCAGGCACCCCTTTAGGTAGTCAGGCCGCCCCTGAAGGAAGGCAGTTCCCCCTTAAGGTAGCCAGGGCCCCATCTGAACTTAGCCAGGGACCCCCTGTAGGTAGCCATGGACCCTTGTAGGTAGATCAGAACCCCCCATGTAGTCCAGAGCCCCCCCTTAAGCCAGAACCCCCCTGTAGATCAGAGCTCCCCTGTAGTCAGAGCTCCCCTGTAGCCAGGGGCCCCCTTGTAGTCAGAGCTCCCTTGTTGCAAGGGCCCCCCGTGTAGCCAGAGCTCCCATGTAAAGGACAGAGCCCCCCTGTATCAGAGCCCCCCGCTGTAGTCAGAGCCCCCCCGCTGTAGTCAGAGGCACCCCCTTGTAGCCAGGACCACCCCTGTAGTTCAACCTCCCCCCCCCTTGTAGTCAGGGCCCCACTGTAGTCAGAGCCCCCCCCCCCCCCTTTGGTAGTCAGGGCCCCCCTGTAGTCAGCAGCCCCCCCCTGTAATTCAGAGCCCCCCAGTAGTCAAGAAAGCCCCCCCTTGGTAGCCACGCCCCCCTTCGTAGCCAAGCCCACCTTGTAGCCAGAGCCCCCCCCCTGTAGCCAGGCCCCCCTTGTAGCCCAGGGCCCCCCCTTGTAGGCCATGCCCCCCTGTATCAGAGCCCCCCCCTGTAATCCAGAGCCCTCCCCCTGTAGCCAAGCCCCCCTGTAGCCTAAGCCCCCCTTGTAGCCAGAGCCCCCCTTAGTCAGAGCCCCCCCTAAGCCAAGCCCCCCTTGTAGTCAGAGCCCCCCTTGTAGCCAGAGCCCCCCTTGTAGCCAGAGCCCCCCAGTTAGCCAGCAGCCCCCCTTGTATCCAGGGACCGCCCCCCCTGTAGTCAGAGCCCCTCCTGTAGATCACAGAGCCCCCTTGTAGCCAGGAACCACCCTGTAGTCAGAGCCCCACTTGTAGCCAGGAGTACCGCCCTGTAGTCAGAGCCCCCACCCCTTGTAGTCCAGGGACCCCCTGTAGTCAGCCAGCACCCCACTTGTAGCCAGGACCCCCCCTGTAGTCATGCCCCCCTTGTAGCCAGGACCCCCTGATATCAGAGCCCCCGCTTGGTAGCCCAGGACCCCCCTGTAGTCAGATGCCCCCTTGTGAGCCAGAGCCCCCCTTAGCCAGAGACCCCCCTTGTATCCAGGGCCCCCCGCCTTGTAGGCCAGGGCCCCCCTGTAGACAGAGCCCCCCCCTGTAGTCAGAGCCCCCCGTAGCCAGAGCCCCCTGTAGCCAGAGCCCCCCTGTAGTCAGAGCCCCCCTGTAGTCAGAGCCCCCCCTGTAGTCAGAGCCCCCCTTGTAGCCAGAGCCCCCCTGTAGTCAGAGCCCCCCCCTGTAGTCAGAGCCCCCCTGTAATCAGAGCCCCCCCTGTAGTCAGAGCCCCCCCAGTATCCCAAGCCCCCTTGTAGCCAGAGCCCCCCGTTGAAGCCAGAAACCCCCTGTAGTCAGGAGCCTCCCCATGTAGCCAGAGCCCCCCTTATAGCTAGAGCCCCCCTGGTAGCCAGAGCCCCCCTTGTAGCCAGAGCCCCCCCTATAGCCAGAGCCCCCCTTGTAGCCCAGACCCCCCTTGTAGCCAGAAGCCCCCTTGTAGCCAGAGCCCCCCTTGTAGTCCAGAGCCCCCCTTGTAGCAGAGCCCCCCCTTGAAGCCAGAGCCCACCCTATAGCCTAACCCCCCCTTGTAAGCAAGCCCCCCTTGTAGCCAGAGCCCCCTTGTAGCCAGAGCCCCCCTTGTAGTCTGAGCCCCCCTTGTAGCCAAGCCCCCCCTATGAGCCAGAGCCCGCCCTGTATCCCGAGACCCCCTTGTAGCCAGAGCCCCCCACCTTGTAGTCAGGCGCCCCCCCCTTTTAGGTAGTTTTAAAAAAAAAAAAACAACAACAAATCACTTACCCTGCACCGGCCCCCTCCCGCTCTGCGCTGCCGCCGGGCTCCAGCTCCCTGCATAGGCGCTGCGGTGGAGTGACGTCACCGCTCGCCTACGTCAACAGTAGGGGGCCGGCGCCCGCAGGCTGAAGGCCTAACGCCTTCAGCCTGCCGGGAGATCAGCGAGCGCAGCGCTAGTGCGCTGTTGCTCCGCAGACACCGCCGCAGCCCCGGGAGTCGGGGACATAGTCCCCCCATCTCCCGGGCCCGTCTCTGAGCTCTCTGCGACGCGGGTCCCAGGCTCTCAGGGACCGGAATGCGCAGACGCCCCTGGAGCGACGCACTGCCTTCCGGTGCCCTGCACGGCTCGGAGGGGCTCACCGGGGATCCCCCACCCCCGGTCCCCGCGGCCAGTCCGAGCTGTAATGGCCTGCAGGGATGAGCTGCTGAGGACTCCAGGGGCTGCACCTAGGAAAACTGTCTAGCAGTCAGACTTTCTTTGTTGCCAAAGGTCTATAGTTATAGCGACCAGCGCTGGCAGCCTATCAGGAGAGATGGAACAGGTCTGTAGCTATAGTAACCAGCGCTGATAGCCTAGCAGGATGGAATGGACAGGTCTGTAGCTATAGCAACCAATGATGGCAGCCTATCAGGAGAGAACGGACAGGTCTGTAGCTATAGCGACCAGTGCTGGCAGCCTATCAGGAGAGATGGAACAGGTCTGTAGCTATAGTAACCTGAGGAGCTGATGCAGCCCATACAAGAGGGAATATCTAGGAACAGGTAGGACACTGTTAACAGACACATATTACAAACAAACAACCCCGTGTTTGGTGCTGCAGTGAAATTCACACTGTACCTCACTTACTAGAAGTGTCTAACAGTAGCAACCAATCAGCGCTCAGCTTTCATTCTCCAGAGCCGTTTACGAGATGAGAGCTGAGCTGTGATTGGTCGCCGCCCACTGGTTAACGTCTATCTGGCACGTGCCCGATGTTGTTGCCTATAGCAATCAAGAAAGGGCTAGCTGTGATTGGCTGCTCGGGGCGCCGCACTGCGTTACTATTGGCTGGCACGTCAAGGAGAAGCGACTCCTCTGTACTGTAAGGAGCATGCGCGCTAGGCGGGGGGAGGAAAGCGTGCGCGGCTCTGATTGGCCGAGGCGTCCCCTCCTTCGTAGGTTGCTGTGACCTGCAGTATATCCCGTTCTTGGGTGCCATGGCTGCGCTGCTCCGTAGACTGGTCGGTGACTGCCGGCGGGGATGGCCGCTGCTGGCGCACAGCACCCGGGGCTGTTCCAGTGCAGGAGTGCCGGTGGACGACACGGTGAACGGGCTGAGCGACGAGCAGAGACAGGTGGGCGCGGGCGGGCTGTGTGACCTTATGTAATAAGTGCCAGAGCCGCGTTACCCATAGCAACCGACCGTAGCACCGTGTGCAGTGCAGGGCTGCCGGCTGGAGATCAGCAAGAGCTGGGGGGGAAAATGTCTGGGCTCGGGCTTCTGCCTTGTCCAGAGCCGCTAAACCGAGTGCAGTGTAATGAGCCTAAAGAACGTATACGCCGGGTACAGTCCTATATGGGATGAATTGCTCTATCACACAGCTGCTGCCTATAGACAGTAAAAGCCATGTACAGCTCCCTATATTGGATGAGTCTGCTATCATTGCGGCTGCTGCCTATAGACAGTATACAGCCGGGTACAGTCCTATATGTGATGAGGCTGCTATCATTGCGGCTGCTGCCTATAGACAGTATACCAAAAGGGGCCGCTTACGTACTATAATGGATGGGATTCTTATCAACCAGCTGCTGCCTATAGACAGTATTACAGCCGGGTACAGTCCTATATGGGATGATGCATCAATCAACCAGCTGCTGCCTATAACAGTATACAGCCGGGTAACAGTCCCCCTATACTAGGGATGAGGCTGCAATCATTGAGGCTGCTGCCAATATGACAGTAACATGCCCTTACAGTCCTATATGGGATGAGGCATCTATCCATCCACTGCTGCCTATAGACAGTATACAGCTGGTTACAGTACTATATGGATTTATGCTTTCATCATTGCGCTGCTGCTATAAGACAGTATACAGTGCCAGGTACAGTCCTAAAAGGGAAGAGGCTTCTATCATCCCAGCTGCTGCCTAAAGACAGTATATTAAGCAGCCGTGTACAGTCCCTATATGATATGAGGCTGCTATCACTCAGCTGCTGCCTATAGTCATATCACAGCCCGCCTACAGTCCCTATTTGAGATGAGGCTGCTATCATTCAGCTGCTGCCTATAGACAGTATATAGCCACCTACAGTCCTATATGGGATGAGGCTTCTATCATTGCGGCTGCTGCCTATAGACAGTATACAGCCACCTACAGTCCTATATGGGATGAGGCTTCTATCACTCAGCTGCTGCCTATAGACAGTATACAGCTGCCTATAGTCCTATATAAGATGAGGCTTCTATCATTGCGGCTGTTGCCTATAGTCAGTATACAGCCGCCTACAGTCCTCTATGGGATGAGGCTGCTATCATTGCGGCTGCTGCCTATAGACAGTATACAGCCGGGTACAGTCCTATATGGGATGAGGCTTCTATCATTGCGGCTGCTGCCTATAGACAGTATACAGCCGCTTACAGTCCTATATGGGATGAGGCTTCTATCATCCAGCTGCTGCCTATAGACAGTATACAGCCGGGTACAGTCCTATATGGGATGAGGCTTCTATCATTTAGCTGCGGCCTATAGTCAGTATACAGCCGGGTACAGTCCTATATGGGATGAGGCTTCTATCATTCAGCTGCTGCCTATAGTCAGTATACAGCTGGGTACAGTCCTATATGGGATGAGGCTTCTATCATTTAGCTGCTGCCTATAGACAGTATACAGCCGGGTACAGTCCTATATGGGATGTGGCTTCTATCTTTCGGCTGCTGCCTATAGACAGTATACAGCCGGGTACAGTCCTATATGGGATGAGGCTTCTGTGATGCAGCTGTTGCCTATAGGCAGTATACAGCTGGGTGTAGTTTTCACTTTGGCCACTAGACCTATTAATAGTCTGACACTTCCTGTTCTGTAGAGATCACTTCTCAGCAGTGTGCTCATCATCAGCACAAGCAGGGTCACACTGAAAGGAGACACCAATGTGTATAGATAACACAGGATCCACCAGTCACAATAGATGTCACAGCTCCCCCTCTCCCCTCCCTGCACACTGATTTCTTCCCAGGTCACAGAGCCTAGGAAACTCCTATAGAAATCAATAGGTCTGCTCTTTTCACAAGCTCCTATGTGCATGAAGCTGCTGTAAAGCATCTCTCTAAATGCTGTTAAAACAGTGCAGGCAAGATGGCCGCCCCCATAATCATATATAGACAGCAGAATGGAGAAATCTACAATCAGAAAATAAAACCAGCTAAGAAGAAAAGAATATGGATTATATATTTAATTAGTAAAAGAAAAATATTGGCAACAGATTGCCTTTAAAGGGGTTGTCTCACCGTGTTTCACAGAGCAGGCAGCTTTAGATTCTGCTTTTTTCCCTCCTCCTGGTCAGGCTGTGGGTGGTTCTTTAGCAGTGATTAGCATATCTGCTCCATTTTTCCAGCTTTTCTAATTGCACTGACATGAGAGCAGGAGAACTCATCTGTGGAGCAGAAAGCTTCAGAGTAAACAAGTCATTAATCCCTATGACCGGTTGTTTTAGAAGTATGTGCTGGCCAGCGCAGGGGCTGGGGGGAGGAGCTCCCCATTCAGTCGTATTATCAGCGGCACATAAGTGCAGCGAAGAGGTGACCTGTCACTTCTCTCTCCCGCCGTACAATTTGCGTGCATTGTACGCTGGGGGAGATGGGCTCTACTAGGGCTATGAATTACTGTAATTGCGGGGTGCAATTCGGGCTTATTGAAGCACAAATGCACGGCGAAATGCGCGCTACAATTACGCCATGTGCACATACCCTTAGCGATAACTCTGTCCTGTGTACCGACGTCACTCCCTGCTATCAGAGAATGCAAAAAGCAGAGAAAGAGGAGAGCGGGACGGTCGCCAGGGAAACCTGTTTGCACACTGAGCAGATAAAATCTCTTATCTCCCGACAGGGGAAAAATCAAAAGACTAATGTATTACGAAAATATCTACTTTTACTGGTCCCTGTATGCTGAAAGCTAATCCTTGTACTGAGACAACCCTCTTTAATGTGTTCATTCAAGATGCATGATCTCCACCCCACACGGGCATGGCACAAGCCGAGTCTCTGGTGCGGGCATACTGTGGCCATGTGTGATCTTATTCTGCAGATACAGTATGGAACAGATCTCCTCGTTTTCCATGTCCACGTGATCACACGGCAGCAGTGTCCCCTCCTGATTGCTTTGTCTTTGCTGGAGGCGGCTGCAGCTCTGACCCTTTCCACAGAGGTGTACTTTGCTCCTCTGCCCCCTGTGGTGATATACAGCTACTGCGATAAGAACTCTTGTCACTGTTGGAGACTTTGAACCAAGGGCTCTGGGGCGAGGACCTCATACAGAAATGCTTTTTGGGCCTGGACTCCTTCTCACTGGGTGACCCGTATGTTACTGGTTGTAGATGTATGGACGTACGTCAGCTAATGATGACCTCTTTCCTTTAGCTCCGTCACACGTTGTACAGATTCCTTCAGGACCATCTGGCCCCTAACGCACCAGACATCGATCAGCAGAATGAGTTCAAGGACATGAAGGTAAGTTACAGAGATCGGCCACAGCATTCAAACCTAGTTTCCTTGTGCAAGTACACTGATGGGCAAGAGGTTTCCAGCAGATCCCCTCCGTCCTGTGAATTGTGAGGGGTGGCCTCCATTGATGGGGTTTTCCCTCCCATAGAGGCTCAATCAGATTGAGATTTGGGGAATTAGGGACATAGCGAGTCAGGTCAGTGCTATTAGGGGATATTCTGGGTGTGCTCTTGGCATGTACAATGTGTAGATGAATGCTTGGACCCAAAATCATCACACGGCACATGACACTGTAATACACGGTCTCTAAAGTGGTGGAGTCCAGCATCCGACTGTGACATCAACTGAAACGCTTTAAATGGAGAAGTCTATTCCTTGAATGCATTTCGAGCTAGCTTGAAACGCGTCAGAGGGAAATGACTTTGCTGTATAAAGCATTTTAGTTGATAAAATAAACATGCGCTATTTTAATTGTTGCAGTCGGATGTATATGCTTTGCCTTATCCCAGAGTAAGAGAAGATATTTGCACACCAACTAGAGGAATGCGTCAGGGTAACCATTCAGGCTCCTTCTAGAGTGGGGAAAGCCGTGGGTCCGCTTTGCTCATGATTCCTTCTGACACGGCCTCTATTAGTCTAGTGTTGTGTTAAATATATAATGTGTCATTTCTTCTCTAGTAGGCGACATGAATTCACATGAATGCCAGGGTCATAGGTCTTGGTCACATAAAGTGCAGTAATTGCTGTGCTCGTTGCTTCCTACTACAAGGTTGTTCTTCTTCCTCTTGGAGGTCTTTCCACTTTGCCAGCACCTTTGATGTTGCTGGCAAGGAGCTCCAGGTGCAATTTGATCATAGCGACTATTTAAAGGGAACCTGTCAGGTGGCTTATGCTGCCCCATCTGAGAGCAAGGTGTGATAGAGGGAGAGAGGCTGAGCTCTGTGATATATAGGGTTATATGATAGAGGGAGAGGAGCTGAGCTCTGTGATATATAGGGTTATATGATAGAGGAGAGGAGCTGAGCTCTGTGATATGTAGGGGTATATGATATAGGGAGAGAAGCTGAGCTCTGTGATATATAGGGTTATATGATATAGGGAGGGAGGCTGAGCTCTGTGATATATAGGGTTATATGATAGAGGAGAGGAGCTGAGCTCTGTGATATATAGGGTTATATGATATAGGGAGAGAGGCTGAGCTCTGTGATATATAGGGTTATATGATATAGGGAGAGAGGCTGAGCTCTGTGATAGGTAGGGTTATATGATAGAGGAGAGAAGCTGAGCTCTGGGGTATATAGGGTTATTTGATAGAGGGAGAGACGCTGAGCTCTGGGATATATAGGGTTATATGATATAGGGAGAGACGCTGAGCTCTGGGGTATATAGGGTTATATGATATAGGGAGAGAGGCTGAGCTCTGTGATATATAGGGTTATATGATAGAGGGATAGAAGCTGAGCTCTGCGATATATAGGGTTATATGATAGAGGAGAGAAGCTGAGCTCTGGGATATATAGGGTTATATGATAGAGGGAGATAAGCTGAGCTCTGTGATTTTTGGGTTATATGATATAGGGAGAGAAGCTGAGCTCTGTGATATATAGGGTTATATGATATAGGGAGAGAAGCTGAGCTCTGTGATATATAGGGTTATATGATAGAGGGGAGAAACTGAGCTCTGTGATATATAGGATTATATGATAGAGGGAGAGAGGCTGAGCTCTGTGATATGTAGGGTTATATGATAGAGGAGAGAAGCTGAGCTCTGTGATATATAGGGTTATATGATAGAGGAGAGAAGCTGAGCTCTGTGATATATAGGGTTATATGATAATAGGAGAGAGGCTGAGCTCTGTGATATATAGGGTTATATGATAATGGGAGAGAGGCTGAGCTCTGTGATATGTAGGGTTATATGATAGAGGAGAGAAGCTGAGCTCTGTGATATATAGGGTTATATGATATAGGGAGAGAGGCTGAGCTCTGTGATATATAGGGTTATATGATATAGGGAGAGAGGCTGAGCTCTGTGATATATAGGGTTATATTTATATAGGGAGAGGAGGCTGAGCTCTGTGATATTAGGGTTATATGATATAGGGAGAGAGGCTGAGCTCTGTGATATATAGGGTTATATGATATAGGGAGAGAGGCTGAGCTCTGTGATATATAGGGTTATATGATATAGGGAGAGAGGCTGAGCTCTGTGATATGTAGGGTTATATGATATAGGGAGAGAGGCTGAGCTCTGTGATATGTAGGGTTATATGATATAGGGAGAGAGGCTGAGCTCTGTGATATGTAGGGGTATATGATATAGGGAGAGAAGCTGAGCTCTGATATGTAGGGGTTTATGATATAGGGAGAGATGAGAGAAGCTGGGCTCTGTGATATGTAGGGGTATATGATATAGGGAGGGAGGCTGAGCTCTGTGATATGTAGGGTTATATGATATAGGGAGAGAGGCTGAGCTCTGTGATATGTAGGGGTATATGATATAGGGAGGGAGGCTGAGCTCTGTGATATATAGGGGTATATGATATAGGGAGGAGGAGCTCTGTGATATGTAGGGGTATATGATATAGGGAGGGAGGCTGTGCTCTGTGATATGTAGGGGTAAATGATATAGGGAGAGAAGCTGAGCTCTGATATGTAGGGGTATATGATATAGGGAGGGAGGCTGAGCTCTGTGATATGTAGGGGTATATGATATAGGGAGAGAGGCTGAGCTCAGTGATATATATTGGGTTATATGATATAGGGAGGGATGCTGAGCTCTGTGATATGTAGGGGTATATGATATAGGGAGAGAGGCTGAGCTATGTGATATATAGGGTTATATGATAGAGGGAGAGAGGCTGAGCTCCGTGATATATAGGGTTATATGATAGAGGAGAGAAGCTGAGCTCTGTGATATATAGGGGTATATGATAGATGAGAGAAGCTGGGCTCTGTGATATGTAGGGGTATATGATCTAGGGAGTGAGGCTGAGCTCTGTGATATGGAGGGGTATATGATATAGGGAGGGAGGCTGAGCTCTGTGATATGTAGGGGTATATGATATAGGGAGAGAGGATGAGCTCTGTTATGTTGGGGGATATGATATAGGGAGTGAGGCTGAGCTCTGATATGTAGGGGTATATGATATAGGGAGGGAGGCTGAGCTCTGTGATATGTAGGGGTATATGATATAGGGAGGGAGGCTGAGCTCTGTGATATATAGGGTTATATGATAGAGGGAGAGAGGCTGAGCTCTGTGATATATAGGGGTATATGATAGATGAGAGAATCTGGGCTCTGTGATATGTAGGGGTATATGATATAGGGAGAGAGGCTGAGCTCTGTGATATATAGGGTTATATGATAGAGGAGAGAGGCTGAGCTCTGTGATATATAGGGGTATATGATAGATGAGAGAAGCTGGGCTCTGTGATATGTAGGGGTATATGATATAGGGAGAGAAGCTGAGCTCTGATATGTAGGGGTATATGATATAGGGAGAGAGGCTGAGCTCTGATATGTAGGGGTATATGATATAGGGAGAGAGGCTGAGCTCTGTGATATGTAGGGGTATATGATATAGGGAGGGAGGCTGAGCTCTGTGATATGTAGGGGTATATGATATAGGGAGGGAGGCTGAGCTCTGTGATATGTAGGGGTATATGATATAGGGAGAGAGGCTGAGCTCTGTGATATGTAGGGGTATATGATATAGGGAGGGAGGCTGAGCTCTGTGATATGTAGGGGTATATGATATAGGGAGGGAGGCTGAGCTCTGTGATATGTAGGGGTATATGATATAGGGAGGGAGGCTGAGCTCTGTGATATGTAGGGTTATATGATAGAGGCGGGGAGCTGAGCTCTGTGATATGTAGGGGTATATGATATAGGGAGAGAGGGCTGAGCTCTGTGATATATAGGGTTATATGATAGAGGGAGAGAGGCTGAGCTCTGTGATATGTAGGGGTATATAATATAGGGAGAGAGGCTGAGCTCGGTGATATGTAGGGGTATATGATCGAGGGTGGGAGGCTGAGCTCTGTGATATGTAGGGGTATATGATATAGGGAGGGAGGCTGAGCTCTGTGATATGTAGGGGTATATAATATAGGGAGGGAGGCTGAGCTCTGTGATATGTAGGGGTATATAATATAGGGAGGGAGGCTGAGCTCTGTGATATGTAGGGGTATATGATATAGGGAGGGAGGCTGAGCTCTGTGATATGTAGGGTTATATGATAGAGGCGGGGAGCTGAGCTCTGTGATATGTAGGGGTATATGATATAGGGAGGGAGGCTGAGCTCTGTGATATGTAGGGGTATATGATATAGGGAGGGAGGCTGAGCTCTGTGATATGTAGGGGTATATGATATAGGGAGGGAGGCTGAGCTCTGTGCTATGTAGGGGTATATGATATAGGGAGGGAGGCTGAGCTCTGTGCTATGTAGGGGTATATGATTGGAGCAAGATTTCTGACCAGACCCCTAAAATGGGCAATGTGAGATACCAAAAAGAATAAGAACATATAATGGAGGAATAGTAATGATAAGCAGTAAATGTCACAATCCAGTGTATGGACTACTTATAGTTATATCACATATTACCATGCTGGATGTTTCTCCTCACTGTGCTAGTGGGCAGCTATGTAGTTGCTGAGTGCACTCTCTGATAACTACATTCCCCACAACCCCCTGCTTTCTCCCAGCTGAGCTATAGATTCTATGTGTGTGTGTGTGTGTGTGTGTGTATGTATATATATATATATATATATATTACACACACACACACAATCTCTCAAGGCATACACAAATATTTTTATACATACAGTATCTGACAATAGTGAGTACATCCCTCACATTTTTGTAAATATTGTATTATATCTTTTCATGGGACAACGCTAAAGATCTGACACTGATACAATGTAAAGTAGTCAGTGTACAGCTTGTATAACAGTGTAAGTTTGGTGTGCCGTCAAAATAACTCAACACACAGCAACCAATGTCTAAACCGCTGGCAACAAAAGTGAGTACACCCTTAAGTGACAACAAAAGTCAGCACACCTCACCTCACTCACATTGTGCCCAAAGTGTCAGTATTTTATGCGGCCCCTATTATTTTCCAGTGCTGCCTTAACTCGCTTAGGTTTGGAGGTCACTAGAGCTTCACAGGTTGCAGCCACTAGAATCTTCTCTCCTCCATGACAACATCAAGGAGCTGGTGGATGTTAGAGACCTTGCTCTCCTCCATCTTCCATCTGAGGATGCCCCACAGATGCTCAATAGGGTTTAGGTCAAATAAGTTTATCTTGGTCTCATCAGAACACAGGATATGGTTCCAGTAATCAATGTCCCTAGTCTACTTGTCTTCAATAAACTGTTGACTGGCTTTCTTCTGCATCATCTTTAGAAGAAGCTTCCTTCTGGGACAACAGCTATGCAGACCAATTTGATGCAGTGTTCGGCGTAAGTTCTGAGCACTGACAGGCTGACCTCTCACCCCTTTAACCTGTGCAGCAATCTTGGTAGAACTCGTATGTCTATTTTGAAAAGACAATCTCTGGATTATATGCAGAGCACATGAACTTAACTTCTTTGGTCGACCCTGGCGAGGCCTGTTCTGAGTGGAACCTGTTTTGTTAAACCGCTGTATGGTCTTGGCCACCGTGCTGCAGCTCAGTGTCAGGGTGTTGTCAATCTTTTTATAGCCTGGGCCATCTTTATGTAAAGCAACAATAGTTTTTTTTTCTGATCCTCACAGTTTTTTGCCATGAGGGGCCATGCTGAACTTCCAGTGACTGAGAGTGATGACACCAAACTTAAAACACCTGCTCCCCACTCGCATATTAGAGCTTGTAACCCTAGCAAATCGCATGACACCGGGAGGGAAAATTGGGCACAATTTATCCATTTTCAATTAGGGGTGTACTCTCTTTTGTTGCCAGTGGTTTAGACATTGATGCCTGTGTGTGGAGTTATTCTGGGGGCGCACCAAATTTACATTTTGACTATGTATACACTGCAATGTTAAAATGCCATAGTAAATCCACTTTTTGACGTGTGTGCGCACCAAAAATTGCAGTCAGTTTTTGGATTTTGGCCAGTACATAAGTATGTACTAGAATCTACCGGAAGGTAAAACATGTTCTTAAAAATCTGAAGAAAAGCCAATGCCGTGTAGACAAGGCCTTATACAAGCCGTACACTGACTACTTTACGTTGTATCAAAGTGTCAGATCTTCAGTGCTGTCCCATAAAAAGATATAAAACAAAATTTACAAAAATTGAGGGGTGTAATCAGTTTTGTAAGCTACTGGATATTATATAGACGGATATACACACATACATTCAACTCTGTCCTATAACCCTATATAAAGTTGAAACCAGAAGTTTCCATACACTACATAAAGCCCCATCTGCATGGTTTTTCTCACTATCTGACATGAAATCAGAATAAACCTTCCCCGTTTTAGGTCAATTAGGAACCAAAATTATTTATACTTGCCAAATGCTAGAATTAAACAAGATCATTTTTAAGGCATTTTTATTACTTTCTGCAAAGTCAAAAGTTTCCACACATTTCATTAGTATTTGGTAGCTTTGTCCTCAAACTGTATGACTTGGGTCAAACGTTTTGGATCCTTCCACAAGCTTCTCACAATAGTTGGTAGGAATTTCTTACTGACAGATCTGGTGTAACTGCCCCATGTTTGTAGGTCGCCTTGCTGACATCTGCCTTTTCAGCTTTGCCCATAATTTTCAATAGGATTGAGATCAGGGCTTTGTGATGGCCGCTCCAAAACATTGACTTGGTTCTCCTTAAGCCACTTTCTAACCAGTTTGCAGTAGCTTCAGGTCATTGTCCATTTAGAAGACCCATTTCTGCCCAAGCTTTAACTTCCTGGCTGATATCTTGAGATGTTGCTTCAGTATTGCCACATAATCTTCTTTCCTCATGATGCCATCTATTTTGTGAATTCTATATTGTATACTTCAGATCATTACATGGATTTACAGATTAATACCATGGATTTACCACATCCTTCCATACATACATACATGATAGACACATAGGGCCTTATGTATGAACACTGTCTAGCAATAAGACTGTCTTTGTTGCCCATAGCAACCAATCAGAGTTTAGCTTTTATTTTTGCAGAGCACTATATGAAATGAAAGCCGAGCGCTGATGGATTCTTTGTTGCCCATAGCAACCAAAGTGCTAGACCGTTTTCATACATAAGGCCCATAGTCTTTATACACATTTGCCTTGTAAATACGTTGCAGCGGGTACTGATCTGAAATTGCAGCTTGTATTCTGGTCCAGGGCTGCGGTCCTAATTCTCTCAGCATTCCTGGCACAGAGATTGGTAAGAGCCCTTTAAAGGGATTGGCCCCACTGGCTATCTTGGTCATTAAAATATAGTCCAATCTTTACCCTATACATGTATAGTATTACCTTTACTTTGTTGTCAGCCTGCTAGTACTTTGCCTCATTGTATGACTATGGCCCTAAATTCCATATCTCTTTTCACAGAGCTTTTGGAAGAAGCTTGGAGACCTTGGAGTCCTCGGTATTACAGCTCCTGGTTAGTACAAAATTCAAACCTACGTTGCATTAAAGTGGCTGTCTCAGCAGGTAGGGAACCGTAAATGAAGACTCTTTCCATAGAGATGACTTGGTTTAATTTTGTTTGTTGAGGAGATAAGTGATTTTATGGGCTCTAAGCTTAGTAGGTTTTCTTTAGATTACCAGCCTGCTCTCCCCCGTTTGTCTTATCTGATGGAGGGGATGATGTCACAAAAGCACATAACTGCTGGCAGCTTGAGAGCTTGACTGTTATCTGATCTAGCAAACAAAGGAGATGAATTGTTTGCTGTTGCTCTGAAGCTTTAGATAAACATCAGCTGCTCTCATGTCAGAACCCCTTTACATTTTCATCCAGAGATGTATTTAGTTTCCTATCACATTGCCCCTACTGTATTTTGTGTGACTGCAATCAGGCGGTTTGCTCTCGTGGGGCCAGTGACCACTGTAACTTTCTGTTTCAGGATGTGCTAGTATGATATAAGTAGGCAAAGTAAATGTGTCTCATTAACTACTTTCTCATTTTCTTCATCTTGTTTCAGTGGAGTATGGGGGGTCGGCCATGGGTTACCTGGAGCACGTCTTGGTAATGGAGGAAATCTCACGTGTGTCAGCTGCTGTTGGCCTCAGCTATGGCGCCCACTCCAATCTCTGTATCAACCAGTTAGTAAGAAATGGCAATGAAGCCCAGAAGGAAAAGTATCTTCCTAAGGTATTAGTCATGTGTTTGTTTTTTTTTTTTTTTTTCAGGTTGATAAAAAAGAACCTGAATCAATGCACCAGGAAAGCAAACCTTGGTATAGATTAAGAAAAATCTTGAAACCAGCTAACCAATACATCTGCTGTGGGAATGCAAGGATCCAGTGCAGGACAAACAATAATTGGAAAAAGGTAGATGATATCCAGCAAATCCCATAAAAACAATGCGGTTTATTCATAAAAAGAAAATCAAAGCATCCTGAGCAAGACACAGCGATAACCTGACGCTTTGCGGGCTTAGACACAATAGTCCCCAGTCCTAGCACACTGTTACGGCTGGGGGCTGTGGTGTCTAAGCCTGAAATGCATCAGGGAAAAAATGGAGTTTAGTTAAAAACCAAACCAATGTCCGCTAAGACCGTATTAGTCGGACTGGCACAAGTGAAAGTTTTAGCGCAAAACCTTGATATCTTCAAAAAATATATTTTATTTTCGTCACAAGACTTCCTGAGGTCCATCATGCTAAGCACTGTGCATGAGCAACCATTCCAGGACTATTCATAAGCTACCCATAAGTGTCAGTGTGGAATAGCAGATTCTAAATGTCTATTTCTAGAGAAGATATAACTTTTGTGATCTGCAGTATCCTGATTATCAACTCGGAGAAATAGGTATATTATTTGGGGATGTGATAATCAAGCTAATGTTTTTACCTCAGTGGCTTCATTTAAGCCATGGGGATAGTTTGTAACATAAAATCCCATACATTTCCTTTTTACTAAGTGTCTAACCCCGATTAGGAACAGAGGTGGGGATAGGAGCTATAATCATTGCTTTAATTTGCCTTTTATCTGCCCCAGGATGATCCGCAAAATATCTGGAAATGTCATGTATTAAATATTTTTTCTTTATATTGTAGTGGTGAGTGTTCTTCCTCTTTTGGAATTTTTGCATAGTGCGGCCCACATTGTCGCATGGATAGTCCAGAAGATATACAACAAAATCTCTGCAATTTAGGGGATATTTTATTATAATTTTTGGGGGGTTTTACTGGAATAAAAAGTGTTAGTTGTTTTGATTGACCTGTTTTCAAGTTTTTACCAGGTATATTTTACGCAATGATCCCTTCTTTTTTTCTTTTTTTTTTAAATTTTTATTGCATTTTCAAACAGTTAGATCCCCTCTTAAAAGATGTAATTCCAATGCTTCCCGAAGTCAGTTTCCACAGGGCAGCGACTATGAAAGACATTGTTGCACCTAGTCGGATAACTAAAAAAAACTCAATATCTGAAAAAAAAAAATCAGAATGTAAAAAAACGAAAAAAAAATCACAATAGGCAGCAATAGATGCAACAAAAAACTTGTAGAACATGTCAATCTATAAAAGCAACTAATACTTTTTATTCTAGTAAAACCCAAGAAAAATTTACAATAAAATATCCCCTAAATTGTAGAGATTTTGTTGCGTATTTTCTGGAATATCCATGCGACTTACAATGTGGGCCGCACTACACAAATTCCAAAAGAGGATGAACACTCCCCACTACAATATAAGGAAAAAATATTTAATACATTCCAGACATTTTGCGGATCATCATGGGGCAGATGAAAAGCAAAATAAAGCAATAATTATAGCTCCTAGCCCCACCTCTGTTCCTAATCGGGGTGAGACGCTTATTAAAAGGAAATGTATTGGATTTTATGTTACCAACCGTTTCCCCATGGCTTAATTGAAGCCACTGAGGTAATAAGACATTAGCTTGATTATTACATCCCCAAATAATATACCTGTTTCTCTGAGTTGATAATCAGGATACTGCAGGTAACAAACGCTACATCTTCTCTATAAATAGAAATTTAGAATATGCTATTCCACACTAACACTTAGGGCCACATGTATGAAAACTGTCTAGGTCTAAAAGTCACTTTGTTGTCCATAGTAACCAATCAGAGCACCCCTTACATTTTATATAGTGCTCTGGGAAAATGAGAAGGGCGCTCTGGTTGGTTGCTATGGGCAACAAAGGGAGTTTTAGACCTAGACAGTTTTCATACATGTTGCCCTAAGTGGTAGCTTATGAAAAGTCCTGGACCTGTTCCTAGTACACGTCATTTTTGATACAAATTGTTTTTATGTAATGTTTTAATGTGATATAGAATTCTCCTTTTTATGAGTCTTTTCATATATTGCTTGAGTTGTACATATACCGGTTTGGTATTAACATTTTAATTGTTTATCTTTCCTTTTTATGGTATGGACTCTTGTGAACAATTAAGGACAATCGCCTTAATGAGACGCATGTATGATTAATTAAGGGAAGCTACACTCTTTAATCCTTGCGCCTCAGTGCTTAGGATCACGAACCTGAGGAAGTCTTTTCTGATGAAACGCGTTTTTAAATAACACTTTATTTAAAAAAAAAAAAATGAAGTTTTTGCGCTAAAACTTTCACTGGTGCCGGTCCGACTCATGCGTTCTTAGCGCACATTGGTTTGTAACTAAACTCCATTGTTTCCTTATTTTTACACCACACGGGGCGTGGTGTTTGGCACGAGAACCAGCTGCAACTTGTTCCTACACTCACCGCTAACCCTGGAACACGTAAGGAGAGTTGTGCCGGCCAAAGCACAACGACCTGAGGTGTGAGAACAATCTATATTTCGGCATAGAGCAGTAGGAGACTAAAGGATTCTGCATATTGCACTAAGGGAGCGCACAACCTCTTCTCTTTTTTTTTTTTTTTTTTTTTTTTTGTCTAAGCCTGAAATGCGTCAGCCTGTCTTACTCAGGATTTTGGGTGTTTGGATTTTCTTTTCTTTTTTTTAACAAACGATTGTTTTTATGGGATCTGCTGGATATCTTTTACCATTTTCCCAGAAACTTTCACAAGTACCAGCTTTCTTTGCATGATTGCATTTATGACTTTGCTGTAACAAACCTAAACAAGTGGGAGCAACTGGGGCCACAGCATGGCTCCCTATGTGAGTCTTGGGCTTGGTTCACATGGAAATTAAAGGATACACTTGACAAGACAGCAGCGGCACCCGACAGACTCTGCTTATCATAATGCTTCCATTGGGTTTCCGCTGTGGTGTCTGTTTAGACAGAAAAAATGCTCTATTTTTTTCTGCCATTCCCAATTGAACGTGCAAAGTAGGTTATGAACGTTCACAACGCATATGTGAACCAAACCTTACCTCACTATTGCTAGGCCACTTTCTGTAGGATTGGTGGAATGCCAGGGAGCTCAACGGTCACTATATCTGCTGTCTGGGTGAAAGATTGGGCATGTCTGCCATGTTAATGGATGACTGGTTGGGAACGGTTGGCATTACAACACACTTCATGCCCAAAACAGTGAGTACAGTAGAGACTTTTGCTATAATCCCTCACAGCTCTGCTCAAAGGTCCCTTTTGGTGGTGTGTTTTTTTTTTTTTTTTTTTAAATCAACATTGTTGCTGGCATCTGAAAATGTATCCGCATTTTGTTGTTGCATGATTCTCCATGCACACTTTTTATATATGGCTATGTCTGCCATCTGCAATGCTACTTGTCACCTCTGCTAGCAGTATGGACTAGCTGTCAATGTCCTCTTGGTTGAAGTGGAAGGCTTATTTTCCTATAGTCTGATGTACACGATCACAGGGGCACAACAGGTGTCGGCTTGATCACAAACAGAACAGGGGTTGTGATGACCATTCACACTAATAACTGAGATCATAGAAAGTGATTCTGATCACCATTGTTACCTGATCTCCATGCATCATGATAACAGTGGCTGACAGCTTTATATGGATTGTGCATGACCTGACAAAGTCCCCAGGATGTGTGAGGGGCTAATCCTACATGGCATTAATCGTTAAGTGTGCCCCAGCAGATACCTGGGGATTTTACTTGCACCGGAAATAGTGTAATGTCATAGAAATATCAACAAGCTGCCTCTAATAGGGGAAAAAGGTTGAAAAACCACTCATTTTGCAGCTCTGTGTGGTGAACATACACTACTCACAAAATATTAGGGATTTTTGGCTTTTGGTTGAAATTTCAGGGTTAACATAAAACTTCTTGAATTTTTTTTTTTTTTTTTAAATGAAATTAATGAGCTCATCGCTCCCCTTTAGATGCACATGTCCAACTGTTCAGGACTTCTTGCACAATATGCTGACCTCTAACAAGGAGCTTGATGGCAAAGTTCATAACAGGTATTTGGTCCCTGAATCACTCAAACTTAAGGGATCAATTTGAATTGGAATTTAAACCGTCGTCCTCATCCTGCTGCTCACATTATAACATCAGGAGACAAGACAACACCTTATAATTGATCAACCGTATGTCACTATTGCCAGGCTTCAAGCAGCATGCTCTCAGACGGAAGTAACTACTGAGATTAAAGTGTCATCAGCAGGTTGTAACAGAAATGCGGAGAGACTGGAAGAGTCACAGAAAGGCAAAGAAGTGGCTCCATCACACACTGATGACCGCTTCATTGTAACCAATGCCCTGTGGAACCGGATGATGAATGCCGCACAACTCCAGGCACGTTTAAGGGAGGTGAGAGGCACCAAGTGACCATTCTTAACCATGTACATCAGCTGTGGTCTGCAGGCTAAACGAACTGACCACACCTCTAGGCACAGGCATCAGCGTCTTGCATGGATCATGGAGCATCTATGCTGGATGAGGAACCAGTGCTGCTCAGTGATGAAACGCAATTCACTCTGAGCAGAAATGATGGGGCCACTGATGCTGGAGACGTCAAGGAGAGCGCTATGCATCACCCAGATCAGGTACCCCTGCCGGTCATCTAGTATGCAGACCACGCTGATGTAAGCAATTACGAATGGTCTGATGTGACACTTGGTTGCCTCTCATATCCCTTACACATGCCCGCATTTGTGTGGCATTCATCATCCAGTTCCGCAGGGCATTGGTTACAATGAAGCGGTCATCGGTGTGTGATGGAGCCAAAGGGCATTATCTTCTTTACCTTTCTGTGACTTCCAGTGTCTCTCTGATACAACCTTCTGATGACACTCTAATCTCAGTGGCCACTTCTGTCTGAGAGCATCCTGCTTGAAGCCTTGCAATGACAAGGTACTGTTGATCAATTGTAAGGTGTTTTCTTGGTCTCATGATGTCAAAATGTGAACAGCAGGATGAGGAGGACGGTTTAAATCCCAATCCAAATTGATCCCCTAAATTTATTGGGCGATTTAGGGATCAAACGCCTGCTGTGAATTTTGCCATTAAAGGGGATGTATCGCTACTACAGTTCGTGTGTTTCAAAGTATTTTAAATTTCTCAGCTCTACAAATCCGGGGGCGTTTCTTCCCCTCCCAGCTGGGTGTTTCTTAACTGAAGGAATGACCATCACCCCCCCCCCCCTTCACTGTTCGTGCTCGCTCCTGAGACCTGTTCCTGTTCTCTCTCCCCCGCCTCCCTTTTCCCCCCACTCTCTGTCTGAGTCCACATCTCACTGTTCCTCTCCCTATGCAGTCTTATTTTGTAAGAGCTGTTTAAATACCACATAACTGCAGTCTTCTATGATCTCTTCTCCTCTCACAGCTGGAGGTTTGTTACAGTTGAATGCAGTCTTCTATGAATGGCACAGATCTCCCTTCTATGAAGGAGAGTTAGGCACCATAGCACAATTCTGCTGTTTTCTGATTGTAGAAGCCCTGCAGTGTTGTGTTTCTTCTGGCTGTGCAGAGTGAAATTCCTGCTGGTCCCTTACTCTGAGTGAGAGAGACAGGAAGGCTCGCTCCTGTGAATCCGAGGGGAGTGGAGGGGGGGGGCAGACAGAATGTAAATTAGTAGAGCCATCAGCCAATGACAGGACAGGAGGAGGAATCCGACCAGCACTGAGGAACTGTGTTTACAGAAACAGAAGATAAGGGATCCTGTGATAAGACAGTTTTGCTAATGACATCCAGTTGCAAAGGTGTTTGTTTTCACTGTCCCCTTTTTCTGAAGACCATTTAATGAAATGATACAACCCCTTTAAGCGCCTTGTTAGAGATCAGCAAGTTGTGCAAAAAGTACTGAAACATTGAACAGTTGGACATGTGCATCTAAAGGGAAGAGATGGTAAGAACCAAAGTGCTAAAAGCTGTAAATGATGGGAGAAAAGCGCACTCAAGTGAAATACAATACACTGTTTAAATTATCAGTCAGTGTGTAGAACTGCTCACCTGGTTGCGTTGTACAAAATGGTACAACACATACAATCGCTAGGAAGATCGATTTAGATCAGTTGATTCAATCCCGATTTAGCAGCCAAATTTATCTCTTTTGAATCCCGGGGAGTTCCTTCGCACCAAGGGACCACGGATAGCATGCAAATTTTACTTCCAAAAAGAGTTAGCGCTAGGGAAAATAGAAACTTATGACACCTGGGTAATCGTCCACGAGAATAGTGTCATAGTTTATTAGATTATTAGTACAGAATGATGCGTTTCATAAGCCAAATGAGCCTACTTCATCAGGTATGAAGATACAACAACACGTGCAGCGTTTAAAAAGACTGCGAGATCAGAGGCTGTGGTGTATCTGCGAAAATAAATTATGTCAAAATAACAAGATACTTCAAATACAATAAACATCTTAATACAATAAGTTACTCATTAGGATTTAAGCAATAAAACATAATTCATAGAATTTTTAAAATGTACTGCTCTGGTTGAGAACTTTATTTTTTTAGTGCAAGTACCTTTCGGGAACATGAACTAGGTCAGTAGCGTGGGAAAGTAGGTTATGCGACTATATTAAGGTCAGTGCCGTAAGTTATGTTTAAGAATATCGTAGTGGATAGAAGAGGTATACAATTAAAAGGAACCATGAAATTACCTAAAACAGGATTCTAGCGTGTTTCTTTTCACTAATAATTAAAACAATTGGCTCCTGGAGCTCACTAATGTTATAATATGGATTAATGATGTATATACCGCTCTATAGCCCTTATAACAAAGCTATAGAACGTGTCCACTTTTCACCACCACCAGGTAAAATTCCAGGACAACAACCTCTGTTCTTTTCCAGAGTGAACCCTTTTAAATTTTCATTTCAGTCCCAAAAGACAGCAATGATGACCGCTCTTTTCCCAAAAGGTTATGGATGAATGTACCCTTAATACCTAGATGTTACCTCCATTCATCCATACATCCATCACTCCATCCCTCACTAACTCTTAACAATCTTTCAACATGTCTTATACAGTTTTTCTCCATTGGACAACATGAAAAGTCATCTGATTGGCTAATGTAAAACTAATTAACAAAATCAGTTCAACTTTGTTTTGATGAAAAAACTCCTTCCTTAAAAAGCAAAAAATCATCTTGGTGACGCCTTGTAAAATGCGGATTCTCATAGTATAGTATTTTACAAAGCCCCCATTAGAATTCTGTAGGACACAGTGATATGTCTGCATTTCAGTTTAGGAAGGATTGTCCTATGTGTATGTCCCCTCATCTACATATGTAAAACAGAACTCTGTTACAATTGCACAAAAGCCTGATCTCATTTACATTTAAAGAAAGGAACGAAGATGACTGCACAAGGCCTACCCAAATTGTAAAAGCCTACTCTGTTAGCTTCTATCGGATATACAGACATACACATAATATATATATTCCTACAACCAAGACCATGCGGGACTACAGAATTCAATCTAAAAATCCAATAGATCTCCCTTTCTGTTAAAATTTGAGGACGATTAGGGGCAGAGAGAGAAATTTGCTCAATTGGTTGTATGTTAAAATTAACGGATTCATTAGGGCGCTCCAACGATAGGACAAAATATTCCCGGGGCCGGGTTTTTGCCCTTTTTTTGCCCCGCCCCCCGGGCCCGGGGGGAGGGCTTTTTTCCCCGAGAGGGGAAAAAGCCCTCCCCCTCCTTAGAAGCACAGATTCCCCAAAACCGGCGAAGGGGTCTTCTAAATTTTTTTGCCGGGGGCAAAACCCCCAAGGGGAAAACCCGGCATGGGGACCTGACTTTTTTCCATAACCCCATTGGTTAATTTTCGTTGTTTTCGGCGGCTAAAACCCAAACCCCCCGAAAACCCGTCCCGGGGGAATGCCCTTTACCGGGGGAATTACAAGGGAAAAACCCCCCCACTAACTATTTCTTATAAAAATTTTTTGTATTGTTTTTTTAAAAAAGTGACGGCAAATTTTTGATTTTTTTTTTCTCTCCAAATTGTTAGGGTTTAAGGCAATAGGGTTTTAAAAAATGGGTCTGAAATAATATTTCCCCAAATTTTTTTTTTTTAGGAGCTCGTGCATTTGATCATGTTGTGAGCTAAAAGTGGTGACAAAATTACAATTATTAAAATTATAATTTTTTTCTTTTTTAAACTTTTTTGGTTCAATAAGTTTGCTAGTAAAAGTTTTCGCCTTGTCTTTGCAGTAATATTGGGTCGGAGGAAACCTTTTCCCAAAAAATTTTTTTTAAAAAATCGATTGAATGAAAATTGTCATTATCGGTACAAATTTTGCGACTACGCCTAAATTGTCCAAAAGGTGTATTCCTTACCCAACCGTCGTTTAATTTCATTTTAAAATAACTATTCAGGGTAAGGGAAAAATGGGGAATTTTGTGCTTTAAAAAAAAAAAAAGGTTCAAGAAATTTTATGCTCATCCTCAAATTTCAACCGAAAGCCAAACAACTTTGTGAGTCGTGTGTGTTCAGAGGTTATTTTTTCAGAACGTCTGTCATGAATCTTTTCCTGTTCAGTCATATATCTGTTCTGTTACTGACCTGTTCATTACCCATGCTCCTTTCAAACAACCCACTTCACTTTCTCAATCTTTTTAATCACTGATCACTGGGGAAAATAGGCCACTACCATGAGCGAGCCAAAATTCCCTTTTGATTATTTTCCATGAAGTTAAAGCCCAAAGAAAAGGGTTGTGCGTTTTATGAGGCGTGACTTGTTTTCTCTAGGTTTCCTTAGTTTAGCTTAACCCCTTTCTGAAAGCCGGTCCTAATATGGCTTTTTTTTTTTTTTCCTTCTTGCCGCCTTCCAAAAGCCATAACTTTTTTTTTTTCACCCATCTACTTATCTACGTAGACATGTGAGGGCTTTTATTTTGCGGTATAAGATGTTGTTTTAATGGTGTCCTTGATCGTACCATAGAAGATGCAGGGAAACTGCAAACATTTTTAAGTGTTGTGAAATGGGAAAAAAAAACTAATTGTGCCATGGTTGCACAGATTTAGTTTTTACTGCATTTACTCTGAAGTATAAATGTGTTTTCTGTATTCTGCAGGTTGATAAAATTCTTGTGCTACTAAATAAAGTAGGGTTTTCATTATGTTTTAAAAAAACAACCCTTTTTCATAAATTTTTGCTTCGGTGCCATTTTCTGCAACCAATAACTTTTTTGTACTTCCACCGATGGACCTGAGTTATGGTGCATTATTTGGGGGCTGAAGTCTGCTTTTTATTGGTAACATTCTAGGAAAGATGCGAATATCTTTTTATTCCAATTTTTAGGGGACGTGAAATGACCAAAAAAAAAACAACCCACAGTTTTGGTGTTTGGTAATCTCTTATTCGTCTACAATATTCCACATACTGAATAATTTTAATCAGATATTTATGCGTGCGGCAATACCAATTATGTGTAACTTATTTTTTTAATTTTGTAAAATGGTTAAATGGAATTTTTTATTTTTATACTTTTAAACTTCCCCCATCCTTCTTGGAAATTAAGTCCCTATAGGGTACTTGACCACTGACAGACGCGATAGTTAGTACACCCTTCTGCATTGTATAAGCAATTCAGATGGGTGTATGAAGATGGTGGTTCTATTACTTCCTGCCTGGGGCAGGAATAATGGAAAGTAAACATGGCGGCTATGGAAGCCTTCGTTAGGCTTCTAGCTGCCATGTTAATGGATTGGCATCTCAAAATCTTGCTGCGGGGGTGCCCATTGGAGTAAGGAATGGTGTGCAGAACAGCTTCTAATTCATTAGGACACAGTGGGCACAATCACTTTAGTATCTAAAGGGCTAAACAGCAGGGAATGGAGCTGGCTCCGTTCGCTGCTTTTAGTGGCAAGTGGCAGCTGCAATTGCTCAGTAATCCTACTACATAGAACCTTACAGACACCAGTACATACTCATACGTCATGTTGTTAAGGGGTTAAAGAGGACCCGTGACATCTCCTGACATGTTTCTTTTAGTAACTTCGTGTTCCCTGTGATCGAAACAGAGTTGCAAGAGAAGATGCTGCAGAACTGTTTTGTTCCTTTTAGAAATATATTACTGAATCTGTCAGATGGGTGTTACCATTCAGTTTCAGAGGACTGTGTTCATACAGTGAACCCTGATTGGACAATGTCAGACTGTGCAGGGACATCCACCATTGGCAACACCCAGATGACAGATTCGGTGAAAAAATGGCTATTGCTATGAGCTCAGTGTGTATGCACAAATGAAACAGCAGCTGTTTTTTTTTTCTGCTTATTTATTGCAAAGAGATTTTAACTCCTCAACGACCCTCCCGAATATAGACGGCGGGCAGTGCAGGTCTTTAGATATCAATGCAGACAGAGGAGTTTTGTTGCTCCCAGCACCCGAGCTGTGCTAGGAAAGGAACTGTCCTCCTTCAACCGCGTCACTTAAAAAGATCTAAAAAAAAAAAGTTACGACTGTTGAAACACGGGGAGGCAAAAACTACAAAATGTAGCTGGTTATTAAGGTCTTTTCAGGTCTAGTGTTTGAGGTTAATGTGTGATGTGTTTTTCTACATGGTTTTGGTGTAGGCATACACTCCATTCTTAGGGTATGTTCACATTGCATTTTTTCGGGGTGTAACTGCTGCAATACACCTGTAATATGGCCCTAGACTACAGTCATCCATAGCTGTCACTGAACGCTATGAATACCTGCTGGTTTCCCAAAGCATACTGTGCGCCGGGAGAAAGAAGTGACATCACTTATGAAAATGAATGGGGGCCAACAGTCAGCGCCTTAGAAGTAAGCGCCGGTATTGCAGTGTACAGTAGTGTATAATTGATCAAGCCCTCTAGTGGTCAATCTTTGATAAAATGCGTGTTGATATGGATCACCATATATGAAGTAGGCTTTTTTTACATTTGTCATTTTGGAATGATTAAAGTTTTTGTATAAAATAAAAATTTAAGAAAGTTTTCAAATCGTTGGAGTGCAACCTACCTTTCTTTCTATGTGCAATTTTTGGGTGTGCACCCTCCAAGGACTGCGAGTGCCAAGGACTTAATCTTTATAAGAACCCTAAGGGAACTAAAAAATTCAGGTAAAATTACTTTTTTTTTTTTTTTTTTTTTTTGTTAAAGTATTGAAATTGCAAAAATACTTTTTTCCACCTATTTTATAAAAATGAAACAATAAAAAAAAAATGTCCATGTTCTCTGAGGTCCAGCCGGTGGAGCTGATACTGGAAGCGTTGCAGTTGTAATTCCAATGTTTCTCATTCATCTAGAATCGTCAGATAACACCGTATTTTACAGTTCAAGCGAACATTAAATCCTTTAACCACTGTATTTCAGGTGACTACTATGTCCTGAATGGCAATAAGTTCTGGATCACCAATGGACCTGATGCAGATGTGCTTATTGTTTATGCAAAGACAGACTCCAATGTTAAGCCGGCGGCTCACGGGATTACTGCTTTTATTGTGGAAAAGGTGAATATTAATGAGTCCGTATTATATCTGACAACCCTATACCACTGATCTGTGACCAGCAACAACCCATTCTGCATGACTGTCTTTAGGGAACGCCAGGATTTAGCACTGCACAGAAACTTGACAAGCTGGGGATGAGAGGTTCAAACACATGCGAGCTCGTATTTGAAGACTGCAAGATTCCAGGTAAACAAATCCAGAGTAAGCGCACTGAGATAGCTTTGTGGGACTAAGGCTGGATCCACACAGCATCAGACAAAAACTGCCAAGTCCATTTTTTCTGATGCAAACCGCGGCTTTTATCACTGTATTTGCAAAAAACAAGGTCGGTTCTCATTTTTTTTTGCCCTCGGCCCATACATTTAATTGTATGGGAAACGGACAGCCAGGGCTGTGGAGTCGGAGTCGTGGAGTCGGTGCCTATTTTGTCGGAGTCGTCATAAAAGGGACCGACTCTGACTTCCAAAATATATAATTAGTTGGTCCAGTTAGTTCGATGCAAGAGGAATTGGGTCCGGCCAGTGCTGCTGCTTCCATATCTTCAGCCTTGTCACATGAGGAGTGTAATTGATGACATGGAGCAGGCAAAGCGCTGTCCCAGGGGAAAAGATTCTGCTCCATGGCAAAAAGATTTCAGCAAAATGTTTCACCTGGTTTCAAAGAAGTAGAAGAGTTTAACCATTCATCAAAACTGACTGAGGCTGAAGCAAAATTCCTTTATATCCTGACAGTATTTGAGATGTTGCTCCTGTGGTCACCGCTTTGCCCCCAACCCAAGTTAGTGTAGAGAGGCCGTTCTCTAGCCTGGAAATAATGAGATCAGATGTGAGGTCATGTATGCAGGATCTGATGGAGGCGATACTATTTCTCAGAACAAATTCAGAGACTCCACAAATGTTCCTGCAGGGTTTTGCTTATTTACAATTTTTTTTGTGTTCTAAAGTCATAGCCAATAAATATATTTTACACTGACATGCAAAATGGTAACATTGTTTTGAACTTGTGACTTCCAGGCTCCATATCTCACCATCCACTACAGCTTTGTACATGAGGCTACTGTAATTTTATATACAGTCATCTTACATATCTTATACATAAATTTGACTTGCAAGTATTTAGCATCTGCTTAGTTCTGCAGATTCTTTCCTGTAACTGCATTGTTACTGTTTTGCTCCTAAAAAATCAAAATGTTAATTTTTATTATTTTGTTAGTATTTGGTTTTCAATACTGCCTGAATCTTTCTGGGCTCTGGATCAGATTCAAGTATATCTTGACCAAAATCTGATCCCAGGTCTCTTTTACACGTTCCCAATGTTGGAGCAGACTGGACTTGGATACAAATACAGCTTTTTCTTCAACTCTACCCACAAGTGTTCAAAAGATCAAAACATTGTTACCCTTTTGCTTGTCAGTGTCTGTTCTACCTAAATAGCTTGATTATTGTATCATAAGGTGATAAAACAGCCTGGTGTTGCCATTTTACTACAGTAAAGTTATCACTTAAACATGAGCCAGGTGTGAGGGAGTCGGGAGTCAGAGGTTTGGGAAATTGAGGAGTCGGAGTCGGGGCTTTGGCTTGCCGACTCCACAGCCCTGCGGACAGCAAAACTCCAACCACCGGCGTATTTAGCAACAAGTTCCTAAATACATCTGTGCCAGAAAACAAGCAGAAAAAAATGACCGGTGTAGACTACAGGTTGTTTGCTTTTTCTCTTTTTAAAATCTATGGGCATGCAAAACGGCCGCGTTCTCAGTGGTTTTAGAATCCTAAAACCAACGAAAATACGATCATTTTTGTATGCTGTGTAGACCTAGCCTAAGGGTATGTTCACACAGCGTAATTGCTGGCCATACTTCAGGCGTATTTCAGCGCTATTACGGCCCGCAATTACGGTAAAATCATAGCACTCGAGTGCTATGATAAGCAGACGGTTTCCCCGAAAACGAATGCGAATATGGGCCGGGTCAGAGCGCCTTAGATGTATGCGCTGGCCAGCATGTACCTCTAAAATACCCGTCATATAGCGGCGTGCACACTACATGCCACTATACGCCAGAATTCAGCCGTGTGAACCTACCCTAAGACCCATTGACATCTATAGGAGAGTTTTATAGATGTGCTGTGTAGTCTGGGAAGAAGTCACTGTGCAGGGAGGGGGAGCTTGGTGGATTTTGTGTTTTCTATACACATGTGTGTCACCTTTTCAGTGTAATCCTGCCTGTGCTGAAAAGTTTGCTCCACAGCAGCGGTCCCAACCTTTTTTCCACCAGGGACCGGTTTGATACACGACAATTTTTCCACGGCCCAGTGGGGGCGGGGTTATTAGGGGCGGAGTTATGGAGGAGGTTGGATGTTTAGAATCACACACACAAAAAATCCCAATAAAGTGTATACTGTGTCATTTAGGGATATCGTATGTGGTAACCAGTATTTTATAACTGGAGACTGATTGTCAGCTCTGTGGGTCAGCATTATACATGTATATAATATACATATGTTATCAGCTTTGTCATTATAGAGATATCTGCCCCCTGTAATAAATATAGCCCCCCGTAGTATAATAAGATAGCTTCCCCAATAGTGATAATGCATAGATAGCTTCCCCAATAGTGATAATGCATAGATAGCTTCCCCAATAGTGATAATAGTCATGGCCAAAAGTTTTGAGAATGACACAAATCTTATATTTTCACATGATCTGTTGCCCTCTGGTTTTTATGTGTGTTTGTCAGATGTTTTTTATCATATACAGAAATACAAGTGCAATCATATTATGATTAACAAAAGCTTTTATTGACAGTTAGAATGAGTTGATGCAGCGAGTCAATATTTGCAGTGTTGACCCTTCTTCAGGACCTCTGCAATTCTCTCTCGCATGCTCTCAATCAACTTCTGGACCAAATCCTGACTGATAGCAGTCCATTCTTGCACAATCAATGCTTGCAATTTTGTCACAATTTGTTGGTTTTTGTTTGTCCACCCGTCTCTTGATTGACCACAAGTTCTCAATGGGATTAAGATCTGGGGAGTTTCCAGGCCATGGACCCAAAATGTTTTGTTCCCTGAGCCATTTAGTTATCACCTTTTGCTTTATGGCAAGGTGCTCCATCTTGCTGGAAAAGGCATTGTTGATCACCAAACTGCTCTTGGACGGTTGGGAGAAGTTGCTCTTGGAGACATTCTGGTACCATTCTTTATTCATGGATGTGTTTTTAGGCAAGACTGTTAGAGAGCCGATTCCCTTGGCTGAGAAGCAACCCCACACATGAATGGTTTCTGGATGCTTACAGTTGGCATGAGACAAGACTGGTGGTATCGCTCACCTTGTCTTCTCCGAACAAGCTGTTTTCCAGATGTTCCAAACATTCGGAAAGGGGATTCATCAGAGAAAATGACTTTACCCCAGTCCTCAGCAGTCCACTCTCTGTACCTTTGGCAGAATATCAGTCTGTCCCTGATGTTTTTTCTGGAGAGAAGTGGCTTCTTTGCTGCCCTTCTTGGCACCAGGCCTTGCTCCATGAGTCTCCGCCTCACAGTGCGTGCAGATGCACTCACACCTGCCTGCTGCCATTCCTGAGCAAGCTCTGCACTGCTGGTAGCCCGATGCCGAAGCTGAAACACTTTTAAGAGACGGTCCTGCGCTTGCTGGTCTTTCTTGGGCGCCCTGGAGCCTTTTTGGCAACAATGGAACCTCTCTCCTTGAATTCCTTGATGACGCGATAGATTGTTGACTGAGGTGCAATCTTTCTAGCTGCGATACTCTTCCCTGTTAGGCCAGTTTTGTGCAGTGCAATGATGACTGCACGTGTTTCTTTAGAGATAACCATGGTTAACAGAAAAGAAACAATGATGCCAAGCACCAGCCTCCTTTTACAGTGTCCAGTGGTGTGATTCTTACTTAATCATGAAAGATTGATCTCCAGCCCTGTCCTCATCAACACCCACACCTGTGTTAATGGAGCAATCACTGAAACGATGTTAGCTGGTCCTTTTAAGGCAGGCCTGCAATGAAGTTGAAATGTGTTTTGGGGAAAAAGTTCATTTTCTAGGCAACTATTGACTTTGCAATTAATTGCTGTTAAGCTGATCACTCTTTATAACATTCTGGAGTATATGCAAATTGCCATTATAAAACCTGATGCAGTAGACTTTGTAAAAAATAACATTTGTATCATTCTCAAAACTTTTGGCCATGACTGTACATAGATAGCTGCCCCAGTAGTAATGCTACATAGCTGCCCCAGTAGTAATGCTACATAGCTGCCCCAGTAGTAATGCTACATAGCTACATAATGCTACAATGCTACATAGGGAAAGCAGGGACAGAACTGTCCCTGCTTTCTCTGTAATGCAGCCGCACGCTGAGCGCAGCTGCTAGATCTGCACGACCGGATTACAGCGGCCGCGCAGACAAGATGCAGACTGCCCAGACTAAAGTCACCGGGCGGTCGGCATCAGGTGTAGCCGGCGCCGCGGACCGGCAGGGGATGCGCTAAGGCCCGGTGCCGGTCCGCGGACCCCTGCTCTACAGAACAAGAAGTCTCAGACTATTAGGTCTAGTGGTCAGAATGAAAACTGCAGAATTTCAGGATTTTTAAAAAGATACAATTTTTTTTTTTTTTTTTTTAAAAGCACAACTTAAAGTTCTTAAACAAATGTGTTTAACATGAGTAAAATAGTAGGTTATTTTCTGATGATGCATCCCTTTAACACACTTGGATATTGTGGCATAGAAAGTTCTCTACTTTTTCCTGTGCTTTCCAATGGATTCCGCTATGATGTAAGAACAGATAACAGTGGTCAGAAAGATAACAAGTTAAACTGCTGTATCCAAATAAAGGAGTTGGACTTCACAATATTTGTAGTTTACGATTCTAGTAATTTGACAGTTTTAGTCAGGTTTTTAAGGGATCGTTAGTGTTTGAGTAGCTTATTTTACTAAACGATACTAAATATTGTCAGACTGCCAAAGAGAAGACCATTGTCTGCCATAATACTAAGTAGTACCATAGATCTGTAAAAGTCGAGTGGTCCATCATGTTTCAAGCGCCTCAAGAAACACTGACCTTTCCTAAAGTATTGTATGTTGAAAATATGATTAGAAACCAGACTCAACCTGCAACATCCCAGACACTGCTGATTGATGCAAGATGCAGCCGATTATCATGAACATTTTACTTGTTAGGGGCCGTTCACACGGCTTATTTCACCGCGGATTGGTGCCGTACTGCACGCCGGATTTACGCTGCAGTACGGCGCCAATCCGTCACAGTAATTACGGTAATCCACCGTTCTCATAGAGAACAGTGGATTCCGTCGCTTCTCGACGCTCGGCGAATCCGCCGGGTGGGGAGAAAGTGACATGCACATTATCCAGGCGCATTACGCGCCGTGGATAATGCAAGTCTATGGGGCCGGCAGGCCGCGCCCCCGCCACCGCCCCTTGTTCAAGCCGGAATTGCGACCGCAATCCGGCTCGCAATTCCGGCTTGAATAAGCCGTGTGAACCGGGGCTTAAAGTCCTGTATTAGTGCAGTGCTTGATGGTCTATAGTGCCTCCTTACAGTATAGTGCAGTACTAAATGTCCTGTACTGCTCTTACATGTATTAGTAAGGGGCATGCAGTGACTGACGGTCTAGTTATGCCTCTCAACAATACAGTGCGGTACTATATGTCCTGTACTGCTCTTACATGTATTAGTGAGGTGCATGCAGTGATTGGTGGTCTATAGCGCCTTCCTACAGTTCATGTCCTGTACTGCCCTTTAAAGGTGACCGGTTGAGTGGCTCCTAGAGGCACCAGGTGAGGGCGGCCCAGTTTAATTTTTTTTTTCTATTGGATTAACATTTTGGGGCTCTGAAACCAATTAGCAGTTATTCAGAGTTGTGGTCTCAACATACAGTGGTCGCCCCAGAACCAATTAATAGTGTGGAGAGACCACTGTACTGCTGTCCTTTGGCTATGCACAGCATTTGGCTATTTTCGCCAGTGCCATAGACTTTAATTTGAGTCTAGGGCACATTCTTGGTGGCGTCTCCATTCAGACTCTTCCAAACAGTCTTGCAGTTGCAGGGGGCAGGGTCTCCCATTATGGTTCAGCAGTCAATTCCCTAACTTTGTAGCGTTATCACCTATTCATTGGTTAGATTAAAAAAATAAATAAATAAATAAATTACCGGCGAAAATCCAATTTACATGTCCTGTTTATTCACTGATTTTCTTAATACCTCTTTTTTTCTTCTAGAGAAGAACATGCTTGGACACATCGGTAAAGGAGTTTACGTATTGATGAGCGGTCTGGATCTTGAGAGACTGGTACTTTGTGGAGGCCCGCTGGGGTAATTTTATACATTTTTATTTTATTTTTTTTCTTTGTCCCTGTATAAACCATTGAGTAGAAAAGTATTGACTTTTGTTTTTTTTCCTTTTTGCTATATTTTAAAATGATATGTAATGTAGCTTAGTTTATATACCATTGACTCTACTAGACTACTTGTAACCATGTCTAAAATCACATACACTATATATAAAAGCAACAGTACCTCCAATCATCAGCCAAAAATATTTTATTATCACAGTGCAAAAAGTAAAATATAATTTGTTTGCACCTTGATAATAAAGTATTTTTGGCCAATTGGACGTGCTGTTGAATTTATGTATATCGAATTTTGGATTGAAGTATCCTTCAACGTGCACTCTAAAAGGGAAGTGACGAGTAACTTGATTTTTTTTAAAATCACATACAGCCTAGATGTCCTTATCTACATAGTAGTAGGACATTGGTGTGTGTTCTTGTACATTCAAACACTGTTCACATTGGGCCTCGTTTATCAAAACGGTCTTTGCTGCCCGTAGCAACCAGAGTCTAGCTTTCATGTTTGACTGCTCTGAAGATAATAATCTGGCCTCTGATCGGCTGCAATAGACAACAAAGACCTTTCTACTTTTACAGTATTGGTAGATGAAGCCCATTGTCTTTTCATTATTCCCTTGCTTTGCTTATACAAAAATCTAAAAGAACACTTCTATTTGCTTTCCTATTGACCTAGTTCCTTCAGGTGCACCGTTACCACCATGTCATCTTTAGGTTCTACATTCTGGTTTAATTCATTTCTTATGATGTTTCCAATTCTGTGAGACAGAATCCCATAACTTATCCTAAGTTCTGGTCGCCTAAAGGAATGTCTAATTGTTCTTGCACCTATAGTTGGGGGTTCTTGGACTATTTTTGCTGGCCAGCTTCACTTTGGCATATTCATCTGTGTGCACCACTTCTTGGAACATTCATGCCTGCCTTGACAGCTTTTTGAAGTTTTTTCAGGCTTGGCTGGAGGGAAGATGGTTTATAGAATATATATATATATATATATATTATATATATATATATATAATATATATATATATATATAACATCCATTTGTCTTCCTATCTGTCTCTGATTGTTGGGTGGTATCTGTGGGCATATGACCTCCTCTTAATACAACAGGTGCATGCTAGAAAAGTGCTTCATTCCCAACACAGTGTTTTACTATTCCTTTCAGTTTGTAAATTGTATGCAGTAGGTCCAGAAGCGTCCTCTAGTAGTGACTTCAGACAGCCACCATTTTAACTCTCTGCTCCGAGTGCGATCCTCTGTCACAGGAGAACGAATCTTTGACTGACTTATTACTATAAAACGTAATAAAGCTGTGCACATCTAAAATATACTCTGAAAAACGCAAGCATAGGTGCACACTGAAAGGCAATAGCATACATCTAATACAAATGACAGTGGCACACTAAAGACTAAGTAAAACCTCAAGGTATATAGGAATATTGGAAATGCAGGTTTTTCATATTTTCCTTAGCAGTAATGCATTTCCAATATTCCTATATACCTTGAGGTTTTACTTAGTCTTTAGTGTGCCACTGTCATTTGTATTAGATGTAACTTATTACTATGTCAGTTTAGACTTGATTAAATGTTCTAAATTAGTGTTCAAAGAAAGCCACGAAAAGTGGTGCATTAGAGCTGAGCTACACAGAGCCATGTGCTGCAGCCTGTATGGTAAAGCATGGGGGGCATACTGATATCTTTTGGGTGGGGCATGTAGAGAAGAAGTTCTGTTAGGGGAGAATACCTGTACACACACAATTTGATGGCGCAGGGTAATGACTTTCTGTTGGAATTATTTGCAGTCAAAAAAATAACCTACATAATGAAATTGGAGATGTCTCCAATATGGCTTTTTACAAGACAGACCGACAGAAGTGTGTGTGAGCCTTTAAAGGGTGTATCCCATGAATAATCTGCTTCCCACAGGTTATGGCATCTATGTACGATCACTGTGGTTCTGACCTTACAGTAATGAGAAGGGTTACAAGTCCTCCATTTAAACAAGCGAAGTCACATGTTGGAAACCTTAATGCACGCCAGTCAGATGCTGCTTGTTTCTGTTAAACCCCTTACCAAGAAGCACAACATGGCAGCTGAAACCTACCTGATGTATACAGAGCCAGGTCTCCAGAAGATCCATTTTAGTGATGTCATTTGCAGCTTGGCACCCACCACGTTTTTACTTTTTCTCTGATCATTTAGCATCATGCAGGCTGTTTTGGACCATGCTTTCCCCTATCTACACACAAGAGAAGCCTTCGGTCAAAAGATTGGTTATTTCCAGGTAAAAACCACACAACAGTTTGGTCAGAAAACATGCCTAAAATCTTACTATGTAACACAGATGTAGATGTAGATTCAATGAATTGGGCTAATTAATTCCTTAAGTTTAAAAAAAAAAACACTTCTGAAAATGATAGCTGGAATCCCAATAGGTGCTATAGTTAATGCTCCCACCATGCACTTTGATGGCATATCGCTAGAGACCCACACCTATACCAGTCCATAGAAAAAAAGAGTAACACCAGCTTCCTCCAATGTAGTCAAATGCAGGCGTAAAACATATCAAACTTTATTCAAACTTGTTAAAAAATATAAATGCCTACAGAACATGGCATATTGGCAGTCTGTTTTTACATGCACTAAATTCGTGTATTGTGTTGTCTGTTATTCCAATATGTCGAGTGTTGTTAATAAATATAAATGCCTACAAGTTTGAATAAAGTTTTCTACCTGTTTAAAATGAGCTTGCATTTGGCTACATTGGAGGAAGCAGGCGATATTCATTTTTTTCTATGGATTGAATGAAGTTGTGGAGAGCTGGTCATGCTTCACACGACTATTCATTCTGATAACAGCCAAACGCACCGCTCACCTATATTTGGAAAGCCTATAGAACAGAATGGAGAGTCGTACACAAGCATGACATGATCTCTATTCTGAACCAATACTTTCAGGGACCCGTTCCCCAGATAGGTGCTATCCCACACCTATCAGACTCTAATGGCATACCCTATCAAAATGCCACCAAAGTCTATGGTGGGAACACCCCTTTAACTCCTAAATCCTAGTTAAAATACTAGCACAAGATAAAGGTTGAGATTATATAGGAGGTAATATTCCTCTGACTGTAGAGATGGTTCAGTATCTGAATAATGGTCTTGATGCTATTTTTGTGCAACATCTACAATCTGGAACCTTATTTTGTGGTCATTTTCCCGGTGTTAAGCAGAGCCATATAGCAGAAGCTGATATCCGCAATAGGAAAAAATTATGTCTATCCAACAAGAATACTAGACTTGCCGTAAGCACACAAGTAGAGGAAGACTTACAAAAAATGCACACCTCTTACATATATATATATATATATATATATTGCAAATTTGAGAACCAAAAGGTCCTTGTTAGGTTGAGTAACAGATGTGTGCATTTTTTGTAAGTCATCCTCTACTTGTGTACTTACCGCAAGTCTAGTGTGTGTGTGTGTGTGTATATTTTCACACAACCTAGGAGCATAAATAGACCTAATATAGCCCATTACTGTGGGCTGTGTCCTTAAAAGGGGTAATGGGAGTTTCATAATGTGATAGCCATTACTAAGTGATAAGTTGGGATCCAACATCTGGGAACACCACCAATCCTGAAAGGAACGCAGCGATCTGACAGCCCAAACTGCAATACCACTCTATTGCATTGATTTTGGGTTGGCTGCAGTTTTCTGCACAGGTGGGTGGAAGACTCCGAAGTCAGTCCTCTCCTCAAAGTGCTGCTATATCATTAGGATAGCTTTGTTTGGTCCATGTCCTGTGTGGTACACACCATGAATCCAAACAGCATAATGACTACTTGTCGCCCTTTAAAATAGGCAGATTGACTGACTGATTCATATACTTATCACAGTGGAAGGGCATACTAGAAATAATATCATAAAATATAACTTTTATTTAATCTAGATATAAAAAAACATGTATCCCACAGCGCTGCAAAATATTCCATACAGTAAGTGGACCGCAAAAACACTATAGCCCAGGATCCAAGTTATTAGGAGAACCTGAAACAAGGTATAGGGGGACAGCTCTAGCCCTAATAGCCCTCACAATACATCTATTTCTCCCCTAACCTAATATACGGGGTAAACACACGTCCTGATAAGGACGGCCCCGACTGGAACCTGTCCCTGGTGTAATAAACCCTAAATTTCCCTCAACATTTACGGGAATAAAGTAGGATAAGAAAGATAAGCCTTACTTTACAGATGTCCCAACATGTTTCGGCGCCTACCCAGACCTCCTCAGGGGACAATGATTGATAGGCTGAAAATGAAAGCGAGCATATCAATGTTCATAACACAATGCATGTGCAGTAGGCTTGTCAAAAATACAATAAGATAATCAAGAGCACAATAAAATGGCAGGTGTCTTACCTATACGGATTGCGGTATCCAATGCCACAAAAGACGGGAGCATATGGCTCCCAGTGTCCTGACACAGCTATGGTGTGCTGAAGGATGGCCAGTCTCTCGTTTTAAATATTGTCACAATCCAAGCCTCAATATGGATTTAACGTGACCACTTCCGTGTTAAACGCAGCAGCATTGCGCGGCGCCATGGCAATGAATATGCCGGGCCGCGCTCTGAATAGGCGCTTGCACTTCCTGTCTCTCGGGCATGACGTGTATTGGCTGTATATGGGCACGTGATAGCGCGCCGCTTATTTAAAACGAGAGACTGGCCATCCTTCAGCACACCATAGCTGTGTCAGGACACTGGGAGCCATATGCTCCCATCTTTTGTGGCATTGGATACCGCAATCCGTATAGGTAAGACACCTGCCATTTTATTGTGCTCTTGATTATCTTATTGTATTTTTGACAAGCCTACTGCACATGCATTGTGTTATGAACATTGATATGCTCGCTTTCATTTTCAGCCTACCAATCATTGTCCCCTGAGGAGGTCTGGGTCGGCGCCGAAACATGTTGGGACATCTGTAAAGTAAGGCTTATCTTATCCTACTTTATTCCCGTAAATGTTGAGGGAAATTTAGGGTTTATTACACCAGGGACAGGTTCCAGTCGGGGCCGTCCTTATCAGGACGTGCGTTTACCACGTATATTAGGTTAGGGGAGAAATAGAGGTATTGTGAGGGCTATTAGGGCTAGAGCTGTCCCCCCTATACCTTGTTTCAGGTTCCCCTAATAACTTGTATCCTGGGCTATAGTGTTTTTGCGGTCCACTTACTGTATGGAATATTTTTAAGCGCTGTGGGATACATGTTTTTTATATCTAGATTAAATAAGTTATATTTTATGATATTATTTCTAGTATGCCCTTCCACTGTGATAAGTATATAGTTCATTTTCTGGGCGTTTGTGGAGACTTGCCTCTAGTCATAACACTATAGAGGTTCCCATACACAGATTGACTGACTGATTCCAAGTATGAAGACACCTGTAACCTGTGATGTCAATTACAGGACACACCTTAGTTTAACACGTCCCTACGGTCAAATTATTTTGTATCTTTTTTTAGGGGTACCATCATTTTTGTCCAGGCAAGTTTCATTAGTTTGTGATTCAACCAAAAATTTTTTTAAAAAAGTCTGATTTTCATTAGTTGATTATCAGTAAATTTAAATGTACTACTACTTTTGTCAGTTTTATTTTAGTGACCATTAAGCGGTTTTGTTTCTTTAATGGAAGGATCCCAACAAGTTTGTCCACATTCCTTTAGTGAGTAACTCAATAGTTGTGTCAGGATACAGAGTGATGTAGTGGCAAATAGTGCAGGGTTATCATGTTTCTTATTTTCCATCTCCAGGACTTACATCACTCATTTCTTATGTGATTTCAATATGTCTTTCTTTCTTTGGCAGCTGATGCAGGGAAAGATGGCTGATATGTACACACGTCTGGCCGCATGTCGTCAGTATGTCTATAATGTCACCAGGGCATGTGACAAGGGACACTTTAATGCTAAGGTAAGTGGTATGCAGCAGTCTGATTTATACTGGATAGTGGATTCATATAATTGGACACCATTACTTTAATATATTAGCAATCAGTAAGTCATATATTTAAATGGTAATTGTGGGGCCTTGGAACATCTTTTAGTATTTCATGTGATTAATTAGTAATGTGTAATTTCCATACAGGATTGTGCTGGAGTTATCCTTTATTCTGCTGAATGTGCTACCCAAGTGGCTCTTGATGGTATCCAGTGTCTAGGTAAGGTGATAACCGGCCTGCACAGGTGCCAGTTTTGGTTCTATTATGTATAGCCTTCATATGTCAAAACTGAAGATAAATACAGTGGAAAATTGTCAATTATAAGTGCTTTAAGCTAAAAAATATATCCAGTAAATTTAACCTCCCTCTAATGGTGCAAACTAGAACTTCTTATGCCTGGACACTGGAGAGGTTTTAATGGGGTGGTTTGGGAATCGAGTAAGCTGGCTGCTTTCTTCCAGAAACCGCGCGCCACTTGCCCATGGGCTTCTTTATGGTGATGCTGCTCAACCTCAGTGAAGTAAATGGGGATGATCTGCAATACCTGAAACAGACCTATAGGTGGGTGTGGCACTGTTTCTAGAAGAAAGCAGCCATGTTTTTCTAATCTTACACAACCCATTTTAAATATTTGGGGCTGCCTGGTGTTTTTTTTTTTTTTTTTTTAATTCTTAATTGCTTAATGGAACAGTCCAGTTAACACATACGTTGTTACATAGTAAACCCATGGCTAGTGCGAGGTCTGACTTGGCTGATGGATAATATAGATACACAGTGTAATAATGTCTAGTGCATGGTCTGGTTGGGGTATGAATGACCTAAATACACAGTAGTTGTTTGATGCATAAGAAATCCACCATATATGCATGGCTGGTGCAAGGGTCAGAGTGGGTGATCCTTGATCTAGATACGTAGTATACCTGTGGCTAATGCAAGGGGCTGATTGGGGATGCATGATATAGGTATACAGTATATCTATAGCTAGTGAGCAGTTTGAGCAATGTGAAGAAAAGAAAATGCGGCAGATTATTTGAAGATAGATCCTATTTTACGGTGTAAAATGTTGGTATAAATTATTGACCCTCTTTAAGTACTTTAATGAATCTACCACCGTAACCTCTTGTGGCAGCTAGCTCCATCGTGTCACTGCTCTTACAGGAAAGAATCAGTTTGTGATGATGGTGAAACCCTTTGTTTCTTTAAATTTTGGAGAATGCCCCCATGTCCTGGTTACAGGTATAGGAGTAAGTCTGTATTGCACAAATCTCCCATGTCTATTCATATACTTCTACAAGTCTCTTTCCAGAACTCAAAGGGTGAAAATTGGTCTTGGTGCTGTAATTTGCCCATTCCTTTAATTACCCTGCTCTCCCTCCTCAGCACGCTCTGTAGTTTAGCCAAGCACATCTTATACATGGATGCCCATACCTAGAGGGTTGCAGATGTCATACACAGTATTTTGATCACTTTGACACAATTTTCACCATTTTTATTGTTGCTTTCTAAATGCAGACATACCATAGAGGTATAAGTGAAGATGTCCCATTCTGTTAGATTTGTCCAGAATATTCCTGCTGTCTAGCAAAGCAGACCTAAAATAAATGTATAGTAAAGCATAATCGGGATTGGTCAGGTAGCATTTCCATTGATTTTATAGGAGGATACCTTTTTGAATTCCCAGTTCAGACTTGCAGGTTTCCAGTGCAAATACTGAAGTAGTGATAAATATTGCAGCTCGTACCTGAACTAACAGCGGCAGTAGCTGTTTCATGTGTTTTAATACTATTTTTCTCCACAGGAGGCAATGGCTATATAAATGATTACCCAATGGGTCGCTTCCTTCGTGATGCCAAACTTTATGAGATAGGAGCTGGTACCAGTGAAGTGCGGAGACTTATCATAGGAAGAGCTTTCAATGCGTTGTTCAAGTAACCTGCTGACCTTGGATGAGAGATCAGGTGATCAGCAATCATGTCGCTCATACAGTGGGGTGAAACTTGGCCCACAAAATTTTCTGACACCAAACAAACGAAGAATGTTCATAATTTGTGGCGACATGTATGAACCGGCGTGACAGGCCAGTTTTAAATCGCTTTAAGCCGAGTTTACCTGTTTGCAGGTATAATAAGGCAGTGTAGAGCAATACCACAATCTGCTCAGGCACCTCTTTACCTGTTGGTTGTTCTTTGCAGTCTACATAAGGGCAGTGTAGAGCCATACCAAAGTTGGCTCGGACCACCTTTACCTGTTGGGTGTTCTTCTGCAGGTGATACAAGAGCAGTGTGAGCAATACCAAAGTCTGGCTCAGGCACACTTACCTGGTCTGGCTGTTTTCTGCAAGTCATACATACAGGCGCAGTGTGACCAAAACCAAAAGTTGGCTCGGCACCACCTTTACCTGTTGGCTGTTCTTGAGTCATAATACAGGGCACTGTGAGGATACTAAAGTTGGCTCGCACATTTACCTGTCTGGCTGTTCTTCTGGGTATACATACGGGCGTGTGCGCCAATACCAAAGTTGGTCAGGCACCCCTTTACCTGGTTGGCTGTTCTTCTGCAGTTAATACAGGGAAAATGTGTGCATCACAAGTCTGCTCAGGCACAATTTCCCTGTTGGCTGTCTTCTGCAGGTCATTCATAGGGCTTGAGCCAATACCACAAGTCTGGTGGCACCACTTTACCTGGTCTGGTGTTTTTGCAGGTCATACATACAGGGCAGTGCAGAGCCATACCCAAGTCTGGCTCAGGCCACTTACCTGGTTGCTATTCTTTGCGTCATACATTAGGCGTGTAGCGCCAATACACAAGTCTGGCTACATTCTGGTCTGGCAGTTTTCTGAGATCATACAACAGGCAGTTAAGTGCAATCAAAGTCTGGCTCAGGGCAAACCTTTAACCCTGTATGAACCTGTTCTACTGCAGGTCATACATACAGGCCAGTGTAGAGCCAATACCACAAGTCTGGCTCAGGCACCACCTTTACCCTGGCTGTTTTTTCTGCAGGTTTATACATACAGGGCAGTGTAGAGCCAATACCACAAGTCTGGCTCAGGCAACACCTTTACCCTGGTCTGGCTGTTCTTCTGCAGATCATACATACAGGGCAATGTAGTGCCAATACCACAAGTCTGGCTCAGGCAACACCTTTACCCCGGTCTGGCTGTTCTTCTGCAGGTCATTTCATACAGGGCAGTGTAGAACCAATACCACAAGTCTGGTTCAGGCACCATCTTTACCCCGGTCTGTTCTTCTGCAGGTCATACATACAGGGCAGTGTAGTGCCAATACCACAAGTCTGGCTCAGGCACCACCTTTGCCCTGGTCTGTGTCTAGATTTGGCATTAAAGAATCATAAATGTGTGTAATTCTATGAATGTGGTGCAACGCCCCCAGAACGTCCAAAATCTTTAGCGCATTAAAAAGTGTCTTTGGCGCATTACAAAGAGACTTATCACGCTCATCTCTGTAGTACACCTGTTCATACATTCTTTTTATCGCAAAGTACACCAGAAAACTGACGCAGCCCTGTTCATACATGTCGCCCTTGGTATCTAGGAGCCTTACCTCATAAGCTGTGAGCCTCATGGCTACACAAACTACCATAATGTACTTTTGGGAGAGTAAACTCTTCAGATCTGTGGACACCATGTCCGATATCTCCATCTTTAGTATGTGAATGTTTCTTTTGGTGAGAAGTATATTAATATGTACTGCATATTTTTAACTTGCAGCTCTGATCACTACTACTGACCGTTTCTTATGAGCTCAATATTGGACTTTATGGAGATTTTTTGTACCAAGAACAAATATAGCTCATTTTAATCTTTTGGTTGTAATTCTTTTTTTTCTATATAACCCATCACATGGCCAAAACCTTGCCACTCGGTAAATCCATTCAGCTCAGATCACGTTAGTGTGGTCAATTGATGATGCTTTTAAAACCTCACTGAAATGACTTGAAGCAGATGAATGTTCTCATTAATTACGAAGAAGATCCAGCCATTGCTTTCACCCACATATTATCCATTAAAATCCCACTAAACCTGCTCCACTGCAAAAAGACCTGAAGGGAAGATCCTGTGACCATCAGTGCAATGAAAAATGTACTTGGAGAATACTTATTATTCTTTTTAGCTGTTTTAATTCAGCTGAACTAGTCTATTCTCTCTAAAATGAGGTTGTTCCACTAGAGAATTTAGAGCCGTAATCGATAGGATATCCCAGCAAAGCCTGATAAGTGCAGGTCCCATCTCTGGTACTGATTTTAGGAATTGGTCCCTGAAAGTCTTGGCTCAGAATAGAAAGCTGGTGGTGTTTACACACAATTCTCCATTCTGTTGTAAGGGAGTTTCAGGCACAGTTGAATACACCGCTTCCCTGTACTCAGAACTGCCATAGAACAGAATGGAGAGTTGTGTGCAAGCGTGGCCAGCTCTCAGTTCTAAACCAAGACCTTCATGTGCCCTTACCAGAGATGGGTGTTGGACCTGCACCTATCAGACTTAAATGACCTATGGATATGACTCTAAAGGCTATGGTGGTGATGCTGTAGAAGTTAACGAAATTTAGCTGTTTGGGTAATTCAACAAAATCAACTACACTGCTCAAAAAAATAAAGGGAACACTTAAACAACATATTGTAACTCCAGATACCAGGAGACAGGCAAGTACCTCAGGAGATGTGGAGGGGCCATGGGAGGACAAAAACCCAGCAACAAGACTGCTACCTCCTCCTTTGTGCAAGAAGAAACACAAGGACCAGTGCCAGAGCCCTGCAAAATTACCTCCATCAGCCACTAATATCCATGTATCTGCACAAACTGTCAGAAACAAACTCCATGAGGATGGTATGAGGGCCTGACGTCTACAAGTCGCTGTTCTGCTTACAGCCCAACATCGTGCAGGGCGATTGGTATTTGCCAGAGAACACCAAGAATGGCAGATTCGACATTGGCGCCATGTGCTCTTCACGCATGAGAGCAGGTTCATACTGCGCACATGTGACAGACAAAACACGGGGAAGAACATTCTGCTTCCTGCAACATCCTCCAACATGACCAATTTGGCAGTGGGTCAGTAATGGTGTGGGGAGGCATTTCTTTGGAGGGCTGCACAGCCCTCCATGTGCTACTAGAGGTACCTTGACAGTCATTGGGTACCGGGATAAGATCCTCAGACCCATTGTGAGACCATATGCAGTGGTAGTGCGCCCTGGGTTCCTTCTGATACATGACAATGCTAGGCCTCATGTGGCTGAAGTGCCTGCAGTACCTGCTTGATGAAGGCATTGATGCAATGGACTAGCCTGTTCATTCCTCAGACCTGAATCCAATCGAGCACATCTGGGACATCATGTCTCGTTCCATCCAACAACACCACGTTGCACCACAGACTGTGCAGGAGTTGACTGATGCGTTAATCTCAGGGGTTGTAGGGAGGTCATGCAGGCACGTGGAGGTCACACACATACTACTGAGCCTCATTTCCTTGTCTTGAGGCATTTTCACTAAAGTTGCATCAGCCTGAAATACGATTTTCCACTTCGATTTTGAAACCTTCTTTCATCCGAATGTCTTGGATGAGGTATATAATACAGACCTAGGGCAGTAGGTATGCAAACCGAAAAAGAATAAAGTTATTAAAGCTGACAAAATAGGAATCGGGAAAGGTCCCAAATTGTCAGTTTTGATTTCAGCAAGTAACAGTCATTAAAAGACATAAAATATAAAGCATAAAAGAAATGAGAACAAAAGTACTATGCGTTTTCCACGGGCCCATGCCACGCTTCCTCAGGTGCAATGAGCAAAGTTTACAAGCCAACATCTTGTATAACTAGTACATATAATGACATCATAATGTCAAAGGTTACAGAAAAAAAAATTATAAATGTGAAAACATAACAAACATATAAAGAAACACTTAACCCATCACATAACCTTTTGAACTGGGAAACATGCTTGAAACACCATTTAAAAATGTGTTAAAACTCTTAAAATAACTTTAATTGACTTCTTTAGTTGCTAAATAAAGAAAGGGGAAAAAGGTTAGTAGGCACTTTATTGTGCAGCAACAGGGGAATGAACCCAAGTAAACGTTCCAAAATAGTCAAAGTTGGGAGGGAGGGGGTAGAAGAAACTGTATTGTGAAGCAACACCGGAATGCACCCAAGTGAACTTATGTGAAAAGAGATCATGCGGGATTTAGATGATTGATAATGTGAAATTTGAATTGAAATAAACACTGTGGGAGTCCTATAAGGAGTGATGTAGTATGTTAAGTGAAAAGTAGCTCAGAAAAGCATACATCTTTGGCGTGCTTTTAATATATATATCATAAATATAACTGCTGAATTACAAATACAGAAGCAGGGATCACCAACAAGAAGAAAAGCATATGCCAAAAGGAAAACGGAAAAAACATATACAATAACACAATAGATTCCGATATGGTTCATCAGATATATGAATCGCTCAATGTTGATGTGGTGGGAGATGGAATTATGTGAAGTGAAAGTGCAATAGGATAAGGAGAAAAAAAATATGCAAAATGGAAAACGGAATTTTTTTTTCTTGCCAAAGAAAAAAAGAATATAATATGTGAACAAAGAAAATTGTGTGTGTATGTATATGTGTGTATGTGTGTATGTGTGTATATGTATATGTGTGTATGTGTGTATATGTGTATATATATGTGTATATATATGTGTATATATGTGTGTATATATATATGTGTATATGTGTATACATATGTGTATATATATGTAAAAATACACACACGGTGAGACGTTTACATGGATACACCTAAATAAAATAGGAACGGTTGGTGATGTCAACTTCCTGTTTGTGGCACATTAGTATATGGGAGGGGAAAACTTTTAAAGATGGGTGTTAACCATGGCGGCTTTTTTGAAGTTGGCCATTTTGGATCCAACTTTATTTTTTCCAGTGGGAAGAGGATCATGTAACACATCAAACTTATTGAGAATTTCACAAGAAAAACAATGATGTGCTTGGTTTTAACGTAACTTTATTCTTTCATGAGTTATTGACAAGTTTATGACCACTTATAAAATGTGTTCAAAGTGCTGCCCATTGTGTTAGATTGTCAATGCAACCCTCTTCTCCCACTCTTGACACACTGATCGCAATACCGCAGAAGAAATGCTACCCTGTTTCCCCGAAAATAAGACAGCGTAATTAATTTTTGCTCCTAAAGACAAGCTAAGACTTATTTTTAGGGGATGTTTTTTTTTTTTCCTATGAACAATAATTCACATTTATTGTTGAACAAAACCTCAACATGTATTAATATACTGTAGTGATTTCATCACAAACATCAGCATACGCAGCCAAACTCTGAATTGCAAAAAAATAAATACTGTGGGGGCGTCTTATTTTCGGGGAAACAGGGTAGCACAGGCTTCCAGTATCCATTGTTTCAGATGCTGCATATCTCGTATCTTCACAGCATAGACAATTTCCCTCAGATGACCCCAAAGGTAAAAGTCTAAGGGAGTCAGATCGGGAGACCTTGGTGGCCATTCAACTGGTCCACCATGACCAATCCACTTTCCAGGAAACTGTTCATGTAGGAATGCTCAAACCTGACACCCATAATGAGGTGGTGTACCATCTTGCTGGTAAAACTCAGACAACGTGCCATCTCCAGTGCATAAAGAGGGCAACCCATCATCATGTAGCAATTTCAGATATCCAGTGGCATTGAGGTTTCCATTGATGAAGAATGGCCTCACTATCTTTGTACCCAATAAACCACACCATACCATCAATTTGTGTCCCAACAGTCTTGGAGGATCTATCCACTGTGGGTTAGTGTCAGACCAATAGCGGTGGTTTTGTTTGTTAACTTCACCATTCACAAAAAACTTTGCCTCGTCACTGAACATAATGTTCTGTGTAAACTGAGGGTCCTGTTCCAATTCATGTTTTGCCCATTCTGCAAATTCAGTGCACCGACCTGGATCATCCTCGTCGTGATGCTGCAGCAGCAGCTGGATTTTGTAAGGGAGCCATTTGTGAGGAGCTAATATCCGCCGAAGGGATGTTCGACTGATGCCGCTCTCCAGTGACATGCGGCGAGTGCAACGCTGTGGGCTCTTGCTGAATGAAGCTAGGACAGCCACTGATGTTTCTTCATTTGTGACAGTTTTCTTGTGTCCACATTTTTGGCAAATCCAACACTGACCCTGTTTCACGAAATTCTGCAAGCAGTTTGCTAACTGTAGCATGGGAGATGGGTGGTCTTGTAGGGTGTCATGCATTGAAATTTGCTGCAATGACCCGGGTACTGCGTTCATCAGACATCAATACAATTTCTATCCGCTCCTCACGTGTTAACCTCTGCAACATGTCAATGGCTGTAAACAAAGAGAAACTTGTCAATAACTTGGGAAAGAATAAAGTTACGTTACAACTGAGCACACCATTGTTTTTCTTGTGAAATTTTCAATAAGTTTGATGTGTTACATGACTGTGGCCCACCCTGTATATATGTATATATTTATTTATTCATTATAGGTGGTGTAATTATTGGATCAGTTTTTGGGCCTCATTCAGACCACATGGTGCCAAGGTATTGAGCTCAAAGATCCAGTACACTTCCCTATTGATGAGGCTCTGGAAGCGATAAGGTATTCCTAATGGTATTTGTTCGATGGGCTGAATTTGATACTGCTGCTTTGGATCATTATTATGCTCAAGATTAAAATGCTTCGGGAGACTATGAATCAGCTTTTTGTTTTTAATATTGAAATGTGATTATTTAACCCCTTCCCAACATTGGACGTATGCATGCGTCCTGGTAATCGTGCAGGCTTACAGGCGAGCCCCGCACGATCGCGACATGGAACCAGCGGCCGCGGGTGCTTAACGCTTCATTATCAAGACCTGTCTTGGCTGCAATAATGAAGCTGCAGGCAGGAGGAGTGAGATCCTTCTGCCCGTGATCATAGCAGCAAGCGGCAGAGATGCCACTCGCTGGTCCCTTACCCAACAGCCCGGATGCTTTCTGAAAGAATCCGGGTAGTCTGGTGACATCACCATGCCCACAATGCATTTTGAGCATGGTGATTGGCAGTTACCATGGTGACCAGTACACAGCAACAATACTCTGTACAGCTCTACCATTGTAACAGCAATCTGACCATTGCTGTTACAAATCCCCTATGGGGAAAAGTGAAAAAGTAAAACAAAAAATAAAATAAACACGTACATCGCCCTTTTCCTCTTTACAGACTGCAATCGGCCCAAAAAAGATCAAAATTAAATAAAGTACCCATATTTGGTATCGCCGCGTGCGTAACGACCCAGCCCACCCTATAAATCTGTCATGTTAATTAACCTTTATGATGAATGCCGTAAAAAAAAAAAAAAAAAGTCACAGAATTGCGATTTTTGTTCATCCTGCAGCTCCTAAAATGGAATAAAGAGCAATCAAAAGCTCATATAAACGCCAAAGTTGTACCAATTAAAACGTCAGTTCATCCCACACAAAAAAAAGTCCTTACACAGCTCTTTATAAGGAAAAATAAAAAAAAGTTATGGCTCCCAGAAAAGAGCGATGCATAAATATCGTTTTACACAATAAAACACTTTTTTTTAAGTGCTTCAAAATAAAAAAATATATATAAATTGGATATCGCCATAATCTTTTCGACCCAGAGAGTAAAGCTAACTTGTCATGAATACTGCACGGTGAGCGCTGTTAAAAATAAAAAAAACTCTACTAGGATTGCAGTATTTTCTTCACCCTGCCTTCCAAAAAACGGATTTAAAACTTATCAAAAAGTCTTGTGCCCCCCCAAAAAAATGATACCAATAAAAAGGTTGACTCATCCCGCAAAAAACAATCCAATACTCATCTCCTTACACAGAAAATTAAAAAAGTTATGGCTCTCAGACTGCGACGATGCAAAACATTTTCCTTTTTGAAAAGTGAGTTTGTGTAAAAGCAGTAAAACATAAAAAAATATAAAAATTTGGTATCACTGTAATCGTATCAACCTGCTGAGTAAAACTAGCATGTCAGTTATACCGCATGGTGACCGCTGTAAGGCTATGTTCACACGGCTTAAAATTGGACGTATTTCAGTGCGTAATTACGCGCCGGAGTGCGCAAATTACGGCTGGAATACGTCCAAGTCATTACGGTAATCCTCAGTTATCATAGAGAACTATGTCTCCTCTCGCTGCTCGGCGAATCCACCGGGCGGGGAGATAATTGACATGTTAATTACTAGCGGCATATACGCGCCGCTAGTAATGATAGTCTATGGGCCGGCGAGGTGCCGGCTCCCGCCCCCGGCCACACGGCGTAATTACGCCCTGCATTTAAGTTGTGTGAACCTAGCCTAAAAAATAAAAATAAAAAAACACTACCAGGAATGATGAATTTTGTTCAAAATGCCTCACAAAAACCTTAATAAAAAGTGATCAAAGCATCATATGCACCCCATAATGGTACTAATAAAAACGTCAACTCATCCCGCAAAAAACAAGCCCATAATCGGCTCCATACACAGAAAAATAAAAAAGTTATGGCTATCAGAATAGGACAACATAAAAACGTAATTTTTTTAAAATCCCCAATTTCTTTTGTGTAAGAATAAAACAAAAAAAAATAAAAAATTTATATTTTGAGTTGAAACGACCCCCAAGGTAAAGTTGTTTTTTGTTTTTATTATTTTTTTATTTATTTTAAAGCCCCTTTGTTTATGGCGCTAAAATTTTAAAAAAGGGGGGGTTTACATCATAACATGAAACGAGTCAAAAAAACGATGAGTGACTTACAATGCACAAAAGGGGGAGAGAGGCCCCTCCCCGCGGGGGTTACAATCTACAAGGGAGGGGGAGAAGACAGGAGGTGGGGGGGCAGACATGTTTGCGGGGTAGTACAGTGACGTGGGGTTTATTGAGGTTTTGCGTCCTGAAGAAAGGGGTTTTCGGGTTTGCTCTTGATGCTGGAGAAATGGGGGGAGTCTGCAGCGGGGGGGGGGCAGTGATTCCAGATGGGGGAGAAGCACGAGAGGTCGGGAGACGGTTATTGAGGAACTATAAGAGGAGAACAGAGAAGGGGGGGGCCTGTGAGTACGGAGATTGCAGAGGGGGATATCGGAAATTTAAAGGCAGAGATGTATGGGGGGGAAAATGGTTTGGAGAGTTTTTGTGGGCAAGGGTTTACTAATTTAAAACGGATTCGCTGGCAAGGGGAAGCCGTGGGATTGGGGCAGAGGGAGTAGCGGGGAAAGGGGTGATAAGACGGGCAAGAAAAAGGAGTTCATAGTCAGGGGGAGAGAAAAGGGTGGGGACCAGCTTTTTGGTAGTGCGGATTGAATGGTGGTGAGAGATTTATTTTTCGGGTGGAGGCAGCGGGCAAGGTGATTTTGAAGTGTGGTTGAAAGACAGGCAATCGATTTTTCCCCCAAGGGCACGGACTTGGGGACAGGTGAGAGTGTAGAGCCGTTGACTGAGAGGATCAGGTGAGGGAGGGAGGTGGAGGGTGGAAAGGGGATAAATTCTATTTTTTTCCAATTTAGTTTTGGGAGAGGGGAGGAGAAAAAGGGGGAAAAAAGGGTTGATAGACAGTCTGGGACCCGGGGGGGAAAAGAGAGGTGACATCCCTCTTTTCACAACACGAAACACTGAAAATTTTTAAAAGCCCAAAAAAAACAATGGGGGAACTGCTACCCCCCCCCCCTTTTCATGGCCCAAAGGCAAAAAAAACCTATGGAAACCTGTGCACCCAAAGCACAAACCCCTAGATGAACCCCTAAAGGGTTTTTTTGAATTCAAATAGGTGACTTCTGGAAGGTTTCACCTTTCTGGAACTGACAATGCACATGGACCCCCCAAAATCTGCTTTCCCAAAAGCCAAATAGCACCCCTCCCTTTTTTCCCCCTGCCCATGCGCCAACACAGTTTACACCCACATGTAGGGTATTGCTGAACTTGGAAGAAATTGCTAACAAATTTTTGGGGTGTTTTTTTTCCAGAACCTTGAAAAAATTAAACCTTTTTTTCACTAAAATTGCAGATTTTTGGGAAAAAAATAATTTTTTTTCATTTCACAGCCAACCTAAAAATGTTTTTTTAAAAACACCTGTTAGGTAAATCTACTCCTGTACCCGGGTATATTTCTTAAGGGGGTTAGTTTCCAATTGGGGCTTTTTAGGGTGTTTATTAAGTTTTAGCCCTTAGGGTTCAAAAACCCTAAATGGCCCTAAATAAAATTGTAATAAAAATGAACCCCAAGTCGGTAGGGCTCCTCCTACTTTGATTCTTGTGGTTACCAAAAGCGCACGGGGCCACATATGGGATTTCTCTAAACAAGCAGAATCGGGGAATTAATATTAAAGTTGCTTTTCCCCTGACCCGTCTACCGTGTTCTTGTGTTTTGAAAAAAAATTTAAAATCTGAAAAAAAAGGGGGAAATTTTTTAAAAAATTTACCTCCATTTTGTTTTAATTCCTAAACCCCAAAAGGGGTTTTAATAAACTTCCAAAATGCTGTTTTAATTTTTTAAGGGGTGTATTTTTTTAAATGGAGAAAATTTTTTGGGGTACTAACATACGGCAATCAAAATCACGTTAGAACTGGAGGTCCTTAAAAAATGCATATTAAAAATTTTCTTGAAATTTTAAAATTACTACTAAATTTCAAACTAAATGACTAAAAAAAAGACTTTTAAAAGAATTATGCCAAACTACAGCAACATATGGTAGTGTAGTTAAAAACTTTTTTGGGAAAAGGCAGAAATTTTTGAAGTTTGAAAGGGGGAAATTTTTCACAATGCTTAATATTTTTCACAAATAAATTTTTTTGGCCCAAAAATTTCTTACATAAAAAGTACAATGTCACGAGAAAAAAATCCTGAATCAATGGTGGGTTTTAAAGTAAAAAAGTTTTTTCCCCCTAAAGTCAATGCCAAATTTTAAAAAAAGGGGCTCTGTCAAGAGGCCAAAACGGGCTCGGTGTTAAGGGGGTTTTTAAACGCTTAGAAGTTTGAAGGGTTCTGCCAAACAACTGTTTTTTTTTTTTTTTTTGGAATGAACAGGTGAAAAAACAGACATTGGTGGTTGAAAGATAAATGGGACGGTTTATATGTTTTGTTAGTAGTGGACGAGGAAATCGTATTTTGACATAGAAGGGAAAACAAACAACACTTGCATGTTGAATGATTGCATTTAAAAATTCCTTTTTGCCTTTGTTCAGAGGTCTCAGAACTGATTGCCTGCGCACGCAGCTTTAAAGGGGGCCAGGATTTTTCTTTAGGGTCTCGCTTTTCAGATAGATTCTGGGCTTTTTTGGAAGTAAAGGGTTAGAACTGATCAAGTGAGAAACTGTTCCAATGTTTGGACGTGGTGTTTTAGATCTTTTTGTTAAGGGAAAATTGGTTATAAACATAAATCCCCTTTTGTGGGGACATTTTTGGGGTTTTTTCACTGAGGTATTATTTTTTTTAGAATTTCGAGCTCTTTCTTCAGCTTGAACAACCAGACGGAGGACAACCTTTCTGAAGGAACTTTTTATTGATAATCCCGGCTTGAGCAGTGAAATAATTTTCGCTGGAACAGTTTTTTCTGACCCCTATATTCCTCAGCCATTGTCTGTGATGACAGCTCTTGAAATTAATATAGTAGTTTCAGTCATATTTCTTGAAGTGTGTCCTTTATCTGATTTTTCCTTCATCATAAAGAGACCAATCCAAAAACACAAACTCAGTGACAGACTTGTAATTAGACCCAAGAGTTGTTGTTTATGTAGGAAAGGAATGATGAAAGGGTTTTTTATGGACCTTCTATGAAAATTAAGGTCGTCTATAAACATTTTTTTCCATTTTTTTTTGAGGGGTCACTCCAAATCCAGACTCCATGGGATATTCGCCTTGACTTTCATTGATCATTTTTATATTTTATTGTTCTAAACAGTTTCCACTATGTAATTAATAAAGAATTGCAACTGAAATATTTCATTCATTGAGATGTGGTATTTTAATGTTTCCTTTGTTTAGTGAACTAAACTGCTCAAAAAATAAGGTGGATTGCCAAATGTTTTCCCAAGCTAAAGTAATCGACAAATTCCTGCCAAGCCAGGCTAAAACTTCATTTTTTTTGCAACCCAAATTTTAAATAATTAAAAAGTAAATTTTGCATAAAAATTTAATAAATTCGGGGGGCTATAACTCTCAATTCCTGCCCACTAAATAAATTTTAGGCTGCAACACTCGCTAGCTGTTAAAAACTGCACTGACTGACTAGGCTAAAAGATATTGGCTATGCTCCTCCGACATGCTTTGCAGCAAAACTAATATCTTTTAGCCTAGTCAGTGCGAGCAATTTATAAGCTAGTGAGTGTACTGCAGGCACTGAAACTACTAAGGCAGAGTTGGGAGCAGCACCTAATTTCTAAAAATTCATTAAAAAACATAATATTTTAGATGACTTAAAGGGGGTTTTTTCGTTTGAACTTCTACACTTGAGCTGTTTCTATCAGTTTCAAATCCAGGGGTGAGCCTTCCTGTAAATTTTTCTCCTCACTGTTTTCCCTCTCCCTCATGAAGGCTTGACATCATTTTGTGTGTGCAGGGGAAGGGGAAGGATGTCTGGAGATGACAGGCTCCAGGCTCCACAAGCTCCTTCACAAGGCATTATGGGAAAGGAGCTGAGAAGCTTAAGCGCCCTCCTTTGGATTTTGAATCTTTTAATTGCTTTTGAACCCCCGAGTCTTTTTAAAAAAAAAAGGGGTATAAGCCCTTTGCTTTCTCAAGATCAGTGGGGTCAAAAGCAAATTGAGGATTTGTTACATCCCAAAAGGGCCTCAAACTTTTCAGCCCTTTCCCATAAAGCCTTGTGATATGCAGATGCTTATTTGAGTCACAACGGGTCGCAGCCCACCCCCGGGGTGCAGGCCATCCGTTTCCCCGGTCCACTCCTCGTAACGGGGGCGATGGCCCCGCGTTTTCCCTGGCCAATCGTCCCTCGGTGGTCAGCTACCACCCAACCTCGCTCCCGACCCAGGTGCGCCTTGTCGGGCCGGGGCTCCCCCTCCCTCTCCCCAGGGCGCGCCGGCCTTCTCAGATTTAAAGGGCCAGTGCGCCCATAATTGGCTGTTGCCGGCCGCTGACCCTATATATTTTGGGTACTCCCCCGCAGTCCTCTGCCGGATCTTTTGTGCCTTGGAGCCTATTGAGAAAGCGTTTGCCTCTTCTAAGTATTCCGTGTACCTCCTTTCGCTACCGTCCTTGACCCGAACCTCTGCCGCTCCCCGACCCACTGCCTGGCCCCAACTCAGCCGCCTTATATTTTGCCCCCCCCTACCCCCTTGGCTCCCCCACCCCCAAAATCCCCCAGTGGAGCAACCTGGGATTTCCCGCCGCAGCAAGTCCCTCCCGTTTGCGGCGGGCTCTGGGGAAAACCCGGGTTCTACTTAGACTCCCCTCCCCCGGGGTGGACTTTACCATCGCTTGCGTTTGCCCACGAATCCAAAACCAACCTTACAAAAGGGCAAAAAGGCAAAACAAAAAATCTACCACCATACATGCTCCCCCGAAAGGGAGAATTTCCCCTTTCGAGCCACAAAACTCCTTGAAGCAAAAACACCCTCATTGCTGTAATCATTTATACACACAGCCTGAACTGATGAAACAAATATGAGGAATGCTCTCCCCTCCTCCCCTTCTATTATCAGGCCGGAGGTGGAGCAGACTGTAAAGTTTTTATTTTGGGGGGGGAACAGACGTATAAAGCTGTGTTAATGAGGGGGGAAACAGTGTATAAGGTGTTAATGAGGAGGAATCGTTTTTTATGTCTACACTCACAAAAAATCCGGAAAGACACTTTTAAAACAGTCCCTAGACTTCTATTGTAGAAACCCCCCGCTGTTACACGGAGCTTTTTTTTTCTGCTCGTTTTTTTTTTTCTGGTCGTCTTTAAACTGTTTCTTAAAAACACCAGAGCAGGCAAAAATTTACTACAGGATCTATGGAAACGGGGGACGTCTTTTTGGGGCCCTTTTTTCTGCCCGATATTTAATGAAAACCCACATAGGAGACCTAAGACCCACCTATAGTGGGTGTTAATAAAGGTTATATCTTATCAAATCTACATACAAGTGTCTGATGCGTCCTTGTTTGTACGTAGTTTGTAATAAAATGCTTAAGTCGCTAACGATTTTTGCGCATTTTATATTTTTTCCTAAAAATTTCTTTTTTATACAGATTTATAAAGTTTTCTCTAATAAAGTTATCTCGCTTCTGACACTAAAAATACGATTTTTTTACCGATTTGGTTCCAGAATCCGTTTTTTTTTTACAGCTATTGTCGCTAAAATACTTATTTTTATTTTTTTTACAGATTTCGTCGTAAAAAAGTTATCTCGTTTTTGAGTTTAAAAATAGTTTTTTTACGTTTTGGCATAGATTTTGTTTTTTTTTTAACGGATTTTGGCGCTAAAATCCTTTTCTTTACAGATTTTGGCGCTAATAACGTTATCTAGCGTCTGACGCTAAAAATACCTTTTTTACGGATTTTCATGCCAGAATCCGTTTTTTAATGGATTTTGGCGCTAAAATCCCTTTTTTGGCTATAATAAAGTTATCTTGCTTCTGACGCTAAAAATACATATGTTTACGGATTTTGGCACCGGAATCGGTTTTTTTTTAATGGACTTTGGCGCTAAAATCCTTTTCTTAACACATTTTGCCGCTAATCAAGTTATCTCGCTTCCGACGTCAAAAATATTTTTTTTTACGGATTTGGGCGACAGAATCCTTTTTTTATGGATTTTGGCGCTAAAATCCGTTTCTTGGCATATTTTGGCGCTAATAAAGTTATCTCGCTTCTAACGCTAAAAATACTTTTTTTAAGCAAAAATACGTTTGTTTGTTTTTTACGGATTTTGGCGCTAAATTACATTAACTTTAATAGCACCAAAATATGTTATCTGGCTTCTTTTGCAAAAAATACCTTTTTTTTATGGATTTTGGCTCTTCTAAAGTTATCTTGCTTTTGTCGCTAAAAATATGGGGTTTTTTTTTACGGATTTTAGCGCTATGATATTTTTCTGGATTTTGGCACTAAAGTCAGTTTTTTGTTTACTTATTTTGCCGCTAAAATCCTTAAAAACAGATTTGATGCTGCAAAAGCTAAATAAGTGTAATAGCGCCAAAATCCGTAAAAACTTATCTTAGCGGCAAAATCCATACAAAAAAGTATTTTAGCACCAAAATCCATAAATAACGTATTTTAGCACCAAAATCCATAAAAAAACTTATTTTGGGGCCAAAATTCGTAAAAAGCATATTTTTGGCAACAAAAGCGAGAAAACGTTATAAGCGGCAAAATCTGTAAAAATATGGATTTAAGCGGCAAAATCCGTAAAAATATGGATTTGAGCGGCAAAATCCATAAAAATATGGATTTTAGCACCAAAATCCGTACAAATATGGACTTTAGGGCCAAAATTCATAAAAAAAAACGTATTTTTGGGAACAAAAACGAGAAAAATTTATAAGTAGCTAAATCCGTAAAAATACGAATTTTAGCACCAAAATCCGTAAAAAAAAATGGACTTTTGGCGACAAACACACATCCAATGGCTTAATTTATGCATACTTTAAAAAACAGACTTGAAGACAAGAAAAAAAGGCTTGTAAAAAACGCACCAAAAAACGCAAATTGCGGCAAAAAATTGGTGTCTTTTTCAGCTGCTTTGACAGGCATTGGACAGAACCCTCTGTTTCATGCAGGTTTTTAATCATTCGTTTTCAGGTCTTTTTTTGTCTATTTATAGCCTTAGAGACTAATTGCTCAGATTCTTTACATAGAGCTGAGATACGAGCATAGAGAAGCTGAGACACTTAGTTTCACTTTCAATATAAACAGCTCAGAGGGGAGGCAGCCAATAACAGCGCAGGGGGCGTTTCTCGTCGAGGGGCGTATCCCAACAGGCTGAATGACATATCAGTCCAGCAGCTGCAGAAATAACTATAGATGCACAGAAAAGTTCAGATCTGCTATACTTCGGTAAAGCAACCCAATTACAAAACTGATTATTTTTACTGTCCCCATCATTAGAGATATGATCTTTGTAGTGAGAAAACCCCTTTAAGGCTATGTCTACACTGTATTGGACAAAAAATGGCCTGAAAGCGGCTGTTTTTTCTCTGATGTAGGACCGCGGCTTTTGTCTCACTTTGTGCAAAACCCGTGGTCGCTTCTCATTTTGCTGACGTCGCCCATACAATTGTATTGTATGGGAAGACGGCAAGAAAACGAGAAGCACTGGTGTATTATACAACATGTTGTATAATACGCCAGCGTCAGAAGAGGAGCAGAGAAAAGACGAGCTGGGGAGATAGTAGCTCGTCTTTCCTACTGCCGTCTATGGGGCCGCAGGAGCGATCGTATCCTCGGCGCTTTTAAAAAAACGAAAAGCGCCGGAGATACGATCGTTTTCCTATGCAGTGTGGACATAGCCTGAAAGTTAAGTTTTAGCCGGGCTAGGCAGGAATTTTTCTATTACTTAAGCTTGGGAAAAAATTGGCAATCACTAGTTTGCTAAAAAAAAAGCTGATTTTTCTATGATCTATGGTGGGAATATACAGTCATGGCCAAAAGTTTTGAGAATGATACAAATGTTAATTTTTACAAAGTCTACTGCATCAGGTTTTATAATGGCAATTTGCATATACTCCAGAATGTTATAAAGAGTGATCAGCTTAACAGCAATTAATTGCAAAGTCAATAGTTGCCTAGAAAATGAACTTCATTGCAGGTCTGCCTTAAAAGGACCAGCTAACATCGTTTCAGTGATTGCTCCATTAACACAGGTGTGGGTGTTGATGAGGACAGGGCTGGAGATCAATCTGTCATTATTAAGTAAGAATCACACCACTGGACACTGTAAAAGGAGGCTGGTGCTTGGGATCATTGTTTCTCTTCTGTTTAACCCTGGTTATCTCTAAAGAAACACGTGCAGTCATCATTGCACTGCACAAAACTGGCCTAACAGGGAAAGGTATCGCAGCTAGAAAGATTGCACCTCAGTCAACAAACTTCGCATCATCAAGGAATTCAAGGAGAGAGGTTCCATTGTTGCCAAAAAGGCTCCAGGGTGCCAAGAAAGACCAGCAAGCTCCAGGGAACCGTCTCTTAAAAGTGTTTCAGCTTCGAATCGGGCTGCCAGCAGTGCAGAGCTTGCTCAGGAATGGCAGCTGGCAGGTGTGAGTGCATCTGCACGCGGAGGCGGAGACTCATGGAGCAAGGCTGGTGTCAAGGAGGGCAGCAAAGAAGCCACTTCTCTCCAGAAAAAACATCAGGGACAGACTGATATTCTGACAAAGGTACAGGGAGTGGACTGCTGAGGACTGGGGTAAAGTCATTTTCTCTGATGAATCCCCTTTTGAATGTTTGGGAACATCTGGAAACAGCTTGTTCGGAGAAGACAAGGGGGAGCGATACCACAGTCTTGTCTCATGCCAACTGTAAAGCATCCAGAACCATTCATGTGTGGGTTGCTTCTCGGCTCTCTAACAGTCTTGCCTAAAAACACAACCATGAATAAAGAATGGTACCAGAATGTCCTCCAAGAGCAACTTCTCCCAACCGTCCAAGAGCAGTTTGGTGATCAACAATGCCTTTTCCAGCATGATGGAACACCTTGCCATAAAGCAAAGGTGATAACTAAATGGCTCAGGGAACAAAACACAGAAATTTTGGGTCCATGGCCTGGAAACTCCCCAGATCTTAAATCCCATTGAGAACTTGTGGTCAATCATCAAGAGACGGGTGGACAAACAAAAAAAACAAACAAAAAAACAAACAAACAAAAACCAAACAAATTGTGACAAAATGCAAGCATTGATTGTGCAAGAATGGACTGCTATCAGCAGGGTTTGGGGTCCAGAAATTGATTGAGAGCATGAGGGGGGAATTGCAGAGGTCCTGAAGAAGAAAGGGGGCAACACTGCCAAATTTTTGACTTGCTGCATTAATATTCTAACTGTCAAAAAAAAGCTTTTTTTAAATTTTTAAAATTTGATTGCCCGGGATTTTGGGATGTGTTAAAAAAAAATTGACAAAAACACAGAAAAACCCGAGGGCAAAAAGATCATGGGGGAAAATGAAAATATTTTTGGGCTTTTTAAAAAAAATTTGGCCATTTTTGTACCCCTTTTTTTGGGGAATAGTCTACTTCAGCAGAATTAACCCCCTTAAAAAGGCCCAAACGTATCCTTTCGTCCAGGTGGGTTGGGGGGTTTAAAGCAACCCGGACGTTTGGATACGTCCTGGGATTTGCGCGAACTCTTTAAAGCAGAGTTCGCGCGATCGGCGTGGGGTGTCAGTGTATTTTACAGCTGACTTCCCGCAGGTTGGCCCCGGCCCCCGGTTTTCCCCCGGGGGTGGGGGGGGGGGTTTAACCCCTTTAAATTTTTGCGAAATCCGGTGGGAATAATTTAAAGGGGGAGCAGAAGGAGATCGTCCTCCTGCGTCCCTGTCGGGGGCGCAGCGCAGGATCGGGTGTTCCGGTGCAAACTCCGGGCCCCCAAAAGACAACCCCAAGGAAAAAGGGAAGGGGAATGCCTTGGGTTGTCGTGGGCGTCAAGTTTCCCGGCCGGCCCTGGGTTCCTATTTAATGAGAGATTTAAAAATTTCATTCAAATCCCCTATGGGGAAAAAATAAAAAAAAAATGTGAAAAAGTGAAAAAAATTTTTTAAAAAAGTGAAAAAACAAGTAAAAACCCCAAACCCCCGAAAAATAAAATTTTAAAAAACGTACACCCCCCTTTTCCCCTTTTTAAAAAGCCCAATTGCCCCAAAAAAGATTCAAAAAAAAATAAAAGTACCCTTTTTTTGGTATCGCGCGTGGTAACGACCTTTCCCTATAAATATGTCATGTTAATTAAACCCGTACGGTTTAAAAGCCGTTAAAAAAAAAAAAAAAAAAAACAATCACAGAATTTTAAAATTTATTTTTCATCCCGCAGCCACTTTAAAAAGGAAAAAAAAGCGATCAAAAATTCCCAGAAAAAGCCAGTTGTACCAATTTAAAACGTCAGTTCATCCCTACAAAAAAAAAATCCTTTTTACGCTCTGGGGTTAAGGGAAAAAAAAGAAAATGTTAGCTTCAGAAAATAGCGATGCATAAAAAATTTTTTTTTTAAAAACTAAAAACACTTTTCCTTTTTTTTTTTAAAAATTTTTCCAAAAAAATTTTAAAAAAATATAAAATAGGGGATCGCCAAAAATTTGTTGCGACTCAAAGGAGTAAAGCTAAATTATAAGGGGGAAAAATGCACGGTGGGGCCCTGTTAAAAATAAATAAAAAAAAAACACTACTAGGATTGCAGGATTTTTCACCCTTGGGGCCCCCAAAAAATTTGGGGTTTTAAAAACGATTTAAAAAGCCTTTTCCCCCCAAAAAATTTTTTCCCAATTAAAAAAAGTAAAATCATCTCGCAAAAAAAAAGTTTCCCCACCGCTCCAAGCACAGAAAAAATTTTAAAGTTATGGCTCTCGGGCTATGGCGATGCAAAAAAAAGATTTTCCTGGTTGAAAAAAAAAGTTTTTATTGTTTAAAAACAGTAAAACATAAAAAAAATTTCAAAAATTTTGGGATCGGGGTAATCGTATTGACCTGCTGAGTAAAATAAAATGTCATATATTTGTACGAGACCCTATTTAAAAAAAAAAAAAAAAAACCCCTTTCCAAAAATTGCGGGTTTTTTTTTTCAAAAAATCTCAGAAAACCTTAATAAAAAATGAAAAAATTTGATCATATGCCCCTAATGGTTTCCAAAAAAACTTTCAAATCATCCGCAAAAAAAAAGCCCCTACACGCTTGCACACAGCAAAAATAAAAAAAATTTTGGGCTGTCAGAATAGGACAACATAAAAACGCAATTTTTTTTTTGACGTAATTTTTACTGGTAAAAAATATTTTAAAAAAAGAAAAAAAAAATATTAAAAACAAAATTTTATTGTAAAAAGTAAACCCACCCCCAAGTAAAATTATCACATCATTTTCACTGCCGGCGAATTTCTGTAAAAATTTAAAATCAAAAAAACCCTTTACGGGAACTGCGTTTTTTCCCTCCCATTTTCCCTTGGGCCAAAAGTTTAAAAAAAAATATGGAAAAATGTGTTCCCAAAAAGGGAAAAGTAACCCCCCCGATGAATCCCCGGGTGGGTGTTGGGAAAACCCAAAAAAGGGGGACTTTGGAAGGTTTTGCTGTTTGCTACTTTGGGGGGTTTGCAAATGCGGGCAAAGGCCCACCCAAATCTGCCCTTCCAAAAAACCAATAGCCCCCCTCCCTTATACGCCCTGCCATTTCGCCCAAAAAAGCAGTTTTAAACCCCCCATGTAGGGTTTTTTGCGAAAATTTGGGAAAAAATTTTCCCTTAAAAAAAGTTTTTGGGTTTTTTTTTCCAGGGTTTTGTTTTTAAAGAACATTTAAAACTAAAATTTTCAATTATTGAAAAAAATTTTTTTTTTTAAATTTTTAAGCCTTTTGGCTAAAAAATTTTTGAATCCCTGTGGGGGGTTTTTTAATCAATGCACCCCTGGTATATTAATTTAGGGGGGTAGGTTTTTTCCCAAAATTTCGGTCTATTTTGGGGTGTTTATTAAGTTTTATCACCTTAGGGTATCCGCAAAACCTGAAATGGCGCTCAAAAAAATCGTATTTTAAAATGAGGAAACCCCCGGGGTATAGTAGGTGCTCCTCCCTTTTTTGGGGTTATGGTTGAGCCCAAAAAATGCACTAGGGGGAAAAATATGGGGTTTCTAAAAAAAGGCAGACCTGGGGAAAATTAATTTAAGTTGGGATTTTTCCTAAATCAATTTTTCCCTATTCCAGTTAATTTAATTTAATAAATTTTTTGAAAAACTGCCCAAAAAAAGTGACATTTTGAAATTTCCCTCCACTTTGCTTTAAATTTTCTTGTGAAATTTTTGAAAGGGGTTTTCAAATTTCCTAAAAAGTGTTGTAAAAAAGTTAAGGGGGTTTGTTTCCCCGAGGCATCACTTATGGGGGTTTTAACATGAGGCCCCCCAAAGCCACGTCAGAATTTGGGGTGGGCCCCAAAAAAAATGTATATTGCAAATTTTTGAAAAAAATGAGAAATTCTACTAAATTTTCTAAGCACCCCTTTTTGTGTAAAAAAAAAAAAAAAGGAAAATTTTTAAAAAAAGATGCCAACCTATATGGACATATGGGAAAATGTAGTTATAAACTATTTTGTGGGGATTTAAATTTTTGTTTTTGCCGCAGAATTTTTTCAACTTTCAAAAAATCGCAAATTTTTCCAAATTTTAAATTTTAAAATTTTGAAATTTTTCAAAAAAACAGGATTGTTGGAAAAAAAATTTCTTTCTAACTTTAAAACAAAAATGTGTAAAGAAGGGAAAAAAATCTTAATCACTGGGTAGGTTAAAAGTGTCAAAAAAGTTATTTTTCCATTAAGTGAATCATGTCAGATTTTAAAAATTTTTGGGTGTGTCCCGGAAGGTCAAAAAAAGGGGGGTCCTTAAGGGTTAAGAGTTTCCAAAAAATAAAAAAAGTATATTAAAAATTTTTACAATGTAATTTTTCTCTCCCCTTTGGGGGACCTGACCTTGCGACTTTTTTATATCCTTTTTATTTATTTTCAGTCTATGGTTGGTAAACCCCTTTAAAAACTTTGTAGATTATTGTATGCCTTTTTTATATAGAACTTGTTTCTTTAGGGCTTGTTCACACGACATTTTGCTGATCCGCTTTTGGGGGGTCGTTTTTGCGCAAGCAAAACGGATCCGCAAAAGGATTCCCAACCCCAAAAGTCGTGTGATTAAAGTTTGGGGTTTAATGGCAAAAGCGCATCGCTGTTTAAAGGGGGGATCGCCCGATGCGCTTTTTGAGAGTTTCCTGCGCTTTTCGGATCCCCTTTTAAAAATTTGGGCATGTCAATTTTTCTTGAGTTTACGCAAGTGGGAAAACCCATAGGGAAAAATGGAGAAGTTTTTGGCACCTGTCCAAAAGGCTCCCCCACTTTGGGTACGTTTTTGCCCGCCAGGGCCCTCTTAAACCCGCCCCTATGGGCCCGGGGGGAGAGAGGTATTTCTGTGCCCCCCCCCCCCCCAAAAAAAAAAAAAAATTTCCAAAAGGGAAAAAAAAAATTTAAAAAAATTTCAAACTCCGGTCACCCTTGCTTTACAAAAGAATACAAACACTGAAAACCCAAAAAAGAAGTTAAAAAAAACCCGACACAAAGGGGCTTTACCGGGGAAGGTCCCGTTGATCAGTCGTTTTTTTGAATGTTCTTTTTCCCCTTTTTCCTTTTCCTTTTTCCCTCCCCGACACCATGGGGGCCTTGTCCCGGGGCCCCAGCCCCGTCCCTGCAGAATGTAACAACAAAACAAACTTTGGGAAAACCTTTACCCTTTTCGCACTTCGTACCCCATTTACGTCTGTTTGGGGGCCCACCCCTCTAGTAAGTAGGGTAGTAATGTGCCCACCCTTTTTGGGAGGTAGGTTTTCAAGGGGTCACTGTAGGTAGTATGCTGTCCCCCGTAAGTAGGTTTATAACCCCCTGTAGATTGTAGGCCCCCTGTAATATCTCCCCCATAGTTTTTTGGGGGCCCCCCTGTATTATCCCCTCTTTTGATATGGACAGTAATTTTGCCAGGGCAGGGCCAGTAATTAGGCGGGGGGGCCGTAATTTGCCCCGGGGGGCCCGTAAAATTTGGGCAGGCAGGACCCGGGTTTTTAAACTAGGGAGGGCAGTTTAGGCCGGCGGGCCGTATATTGCCAGGAAGGGGAGTAAAATTTGGGAGGCCCGGGGGGGTGGATTTAGGGAGGCAGGGAAATTTATAAGGAGGCGGGCAGTATATTTTGGGGGCGGGCAGTATATAGCCAGGGAGTGCAGTTTATTTGGGGGCGGGAGTATATAGCCAGGCAGGGCAGTATATGGAAAAGGGAGGGCAGTATTCGGAAGGGGGGCAGTATTGGGGGAGGCAGGGAAATATTTCGGACGGCAGGGCAGTATACGGGCAGGCAGGGCAGTATTTACCAAGGCAGGGGGTTTCGGGCAGGAGGGAGTTTTCGGCGGGAAAGGGGAGTATATAGCCAGGGGCAGGGCAGTTTATAGCCAGGCAGGGCGTAAAAAATTTGGGAGGGCCCGTATATTGAAGGCAGGGCCCCATATGGCCCCGGCAGGGCAGTATATGGGGAACTGGCAGTTATGGGCAGGAAAGGGAAGGGAAAATGGGAAAGGGAGGGGCCGGGGGGATATAGCCAAAAAAAGGGAGGGCTTTATGGGAGGAGGGAGTTTGGGGGAGGGATAAAAGGTGGTAGGGCCCGGGCAGTATTTTGGGCGGGGCGGGCAATAAAATTTGGGATGGGATGGCAGTAATGGGCAGGCAGGGCCCGATTATGGGCAAGCAGGGCCGTATATTTGGGAAAACGGGCAGTATATGGGAGGCAGGGCAGAATATTGCCAGCAGGCGGGGGGTATATTTGGCCCGCGGCAGGGCAGTTTTTTGGTTTGGCAGGAAGTAGTTTAAAAAAAATAAATAATAAAAATGTCACCAAAACCCGATTTCCCCTTCCTTTTTCCACGTTCCCCTCCGGGGGCCCGGGGGCCCCACAGTAAAGGGCGGGGCCGCGGAGAAGGCGCGCCCATGCGTCATCACATCGCCCCTCCTGCCCCGGGCCCCCCTGGGAGCTGAACCAGGCCCGGTCAGAAGATCCCAGTCTGTTCAGCCTCCGGGCCCCTGTTGCACCCTGCGGGGTGAAGGCGGCGGCCGCGATGGCTGCATGGCTGGGCTATGACCGGCCGTGCAGCGAGGAAGGAGGGGGGGGAACAGAGCGGCCCCGGAAACTCGGGGCCCGCCGGGGGGAAACCCCAGCCTCCCCCGGCGACGCTCCGAGCCGGAGCTGCGGCCCGAATCCCAGCTGCCCCCGGGCAGAGCCTGGCTGTCGCTCCACTGGGCAGGGTAGGCGGCTGCCCGGGAGGGCCCCCTGAGATCGTGGGGCCCCCGGGCAGTGGCCTACCTGGCCCAATGGAAGAGACGGCCCTGTTGCCAGCGCTTTGGTTCCTTAAAGCATATCCGAAAAGCGAAGTGCACAGCTGATGGATTGGAGGTGAGCGGCTGCAGGAGGCTAGATCGTGGGATCGGAGGTGAGCGGCTGCAGGGGGCTGGATCATGGGATCGGAGGTGAGCAGCTGCAGGGGGCTGGGTCGTGGGATCGGAGGTGAGCAGCTGCAGAGGGCTGGATCGTGGGATCGGCGGTGAGCGTGGCTGCCGGGACCGGCGGTGAGCGGGGCTGGAGATGAATGGGCGGAGGCAGAACATGAGAGAGAGAGAGAGAGAGAGAGAGCGAGAGAGAGAGAGAGAGAAAGAAAGATTGAGAGAGATTTTCAAAACGCATCCAGAAAGCGGATCCGTGAACGCATGATACAAGCATGCAAAGCGGATCCAAGACAGCATCAGCTGTTGCGTTTTGCAGAGACGATTTTCGGATGCAGTTTTCAGTACTAAAAAAATGGATCCGTAAAACAGATCCAAAACGTCGTGTGAACAAGCCCTCATACATTGCTTGTTGTTTAGCTACAGGATGTTTTTCGTTGTTTAGCATGTGTATTGTAGAAAGCTCCTGGTCTCGCTGTTCAGTAATGTATATTATTTTACATCTTGTGTTTATACTTATATACAGGGGCGTAATACCGGGGTAGCAGACACAGCAGCAGCCATGGGTCCTGGGCTCTTAGTGGGCCCTGGGGCAGCCACTACCACGTCTGCTACCCCGGTAATGCCGCTCCTGGGCCCGCCGGCAGTGAACTTAACGGTTCACTGTGGCGGGCGCGGAGCTGAGAGGCCCGGCGCATCCTGCCTCTGAACGTCCGGGCCCTCTGGCCCGAGCGTTCACAGGCAGCGCTGCCCCGTGGTAGCAGAGTGGAGCGCATCTTCCTCTTAGCAGGCGATCACGTGGGCGATGCGATTACATCACAAGGAGCGTGGATGGAGGTAAGTTATTTCTTATTTTACCTGCCCTGCCTGCCTGTATAGCCCCCCCAGCCTGCCTATATAGCCCCCCAGTCTGCCTATATAGCCCCCCTAAGCCTGCCTATATAGCCCCCCAATCTACCTATATAGCCCCCCCAGTCTGCGTGTATAGCCCCCCCTAAGTCTGCCTATATAACCCCCCTAAGCCTGCCTTGTAACCCCCTAAGCCTTCCTATATAACCCCCCGTAGCCTGCCTATGCAGCCCCCCAAGGGCCCGCCTATGTAGCCCCTAAGCCTGCCTACATAGCCCTTTAGCCCCCCTAAAGCCTGCTTGTATAGCCCCTATAGCCGCCCTAAACCTTGCCTACCTATATAGCTGATAGGTATTAAAAGTTATATTTTAGAGTGGATTTTTGTGTATACCCTACTGTGATTCTTTTTTGTGTATAAATCCCCAGTATATATTTCTTTTTTTCTGTGAGTACTACCTATATAGAGCCCTGAAGCATGCCTGTCTACTTCTATGGGGCCCCTATAGCTACCTAAACCCTTCCTATCTACCTATATGGCCTCTATAGCCCACCTAACCTTTGTCTACCTGTATGGCTCCCTATAGCTACCTAAACCCTGCCTGTCTACCTATTTAGCCCCTATAGCTACCTAAACTCTACATGCATACTGTGGCAGAGCGACCTTATGTGGTCGCATGATGCTGCCACTAGGAGGCGTATGTCGAGAGACCTGGTAGAAACGTGCCACCGAGGGCTTGGTCTCGGTGGGGGAAGCCAGGTATTGTCGGTCAGCAACATGAGGTTGCCGACCTATGGACGTTGTATGGCTAATGTCCAGCCATTAGGGGCTGGCCTTCACGGAACAGCTGCAGATGGATGGGTGCCTGTTCCCACGTTCCAGGTCTCCGTGTTCCAGCCCAGGTATTGGGTCGGTCTCTGGAAACCTATTAAAGACCTCCTACTCCAGGTGATCGGAGGGCGTGGTCTGCTACCTGGCAGTGGAGCAGTAGTGAAGCTAGAGAGAGCTCTGGCCCCTGGAGGCTTGAGGTAAGCCAATCCTACAGTAAGGATACTGTTATTGTGTGGTACTGGACAGAAGGTACAGACCACAGATAGAGAGGGTCTCTATGTATAGCTAGTGGCCTGTATAATCTGTGCCTCAATAAAGCTGGCTGAGGCCAGTGTAAAACGAATTCCTTGCAGTCGGAGTTAAGTTTGTGCCATTCCGCTTACCAAAGCGGCGACCCGCCAAGCTAAAGTTCCCCTGAGACTGTCCAAGATGGCGTTGGAAATGTGAGTGAATTGTCACACTACCTATATGGCCCATATAGCCTACCTAAAGCCTGCCTGCCTATTTGGGACCCCTATAGCCTATTTACCTACCTGTCTACCTATGTGGGCCCCACCTATAGCCTAGCTACCTGGGGCCCACCTACTGCATACCTACCTACCTGGGGCCTAAATACTGCCTACCTAGTGCCAATCTACCTACCTGTAGCCTACCTACCTGAGACCTGCCTGACTACTGTCTACCTATCTAGGATCTACCTACCTGGGGCCTATATACTACCTACCTACCTCAAGTCTACTAACCTACCTACCTAGGGCCTACCAACCTATATAATGAGGGTCTAACTGCTTATATGATTCGGTGAGGTACAGGCCATAGCTGTACCACAATCTCCAGGGGGTGAATCCTCTGTTCCTCTCCTCTAGGAGACTGGGCCTCTAAGATATGGCCTGTACCCGCTCTCCCACATCTGGGATGTTTGTACAGAGCTTGGGGGTAGTGATGAGCGATTACATTGACTATCGCCATCGGGCCGATAGTCGATAATAGATTATCGCCGATGACCATTAAAGTCTATGGGAGAGGAACAACACCTTCATTCTTACACCCAAACAGGGATGGAGAAGCTGAAATTAACATCCACAACAGCAAACTGTATACGTGCTACATCTTAGGCAAGACAATTAGGTTATAAAAGCCACAGAAAAAAATCACAGACCATTCACTATCCCTGTCTTGTACCACAGCATGACCCTTAAACCTGCATGACCCACAAATTAAAAAGTGCCAGAAGGCAGTATTATTTGAACCATCATTTTACTTGAACTGGACATTGAATATCCCTGTCCTGGAACGCAGCATGAGCCCCAAACCTGTCTGACCCCCAGATTAAAAAGTGCAAGAAAAGGAGTCTTTGAACCACCATTTTAGTTGAACTGGACATTGACTATACCTGTCCTGGAACGCAGCATGAGCCCCAAACCTGCAGATTTAAAAAGTGCCGGAAAAAGGAGTCTTTCAACCACCATTTTAGTTTCACTGGACATAGACTATACCTGTCCTGGGCCACAGCATGACCCCTAAACCTGTTTGACCCACAGATCACAAAGTGGCACTATGCTATTGTGTACAGTGACTGTCATTTAGTATATTTTTTTGGTAACTGACATTTGTTTACAGAATTTATTTAGGGAAGTTTTATTTATAGTTTTACATTATTACCATTTTGCTTTTTTTTTCAAGTGTGATAACATACAACATACACCCCTCCCTGCAGTTTTTAAAGGTATTTTTTACATGTGTAGATGTGTTAATTCGTCTGCACACCCCATAAGTAATACAAATGTCCTAATCATCCCCAAAACACTTCTTAGTTGAGAAGACATTTGCCCTCCTGGCTTCTGAGACTGATTCAGCCAATCAATTCAATGGTTTCATTTTTCCTCCAAATCCTTCTTCATTGATTAGGGACAGACTCCCCTGGAGATCAAATGATGCGACCCCATAGTGACTCCAGCCCCAGAAAATTTTAAGCCTCAAATTGTGCAATTTGTGTCCAGCCCTGGACCCCTTTTTGACACTACTTAACTTCACAGAAATCACCTTTTTCAAAATCTGATTTTTTTGAGAAATTTGAAGCTCGGTGAGAGCCAGTGCTGCCGTCAGCCATCTGTAAACATGGAGGTCCAGCTGCCAGGGCCAGACATAAACCTATCTGAAACACCTATCTGAAATGTATACTGATAATAAAAGTTATTTTTTGCAACTATCAACCTGTTGTGACTACACAATTGCTGGATTCAAATTTAACTGCAAGGTGGCTCTATCAACAAATCTGGACTGGGCAAAAGTGCAAAAAAACACGTATCTGAAATGTATACGGATAATAAAAGGTATTTTTGGCACCTATCAATTCACCTGTGGTGACTACTAAATTGCTAAATTCAAATAAAACAGAAAGGTAGATATAACAACAAAGCTTGACTGACCAAAAGTGAAAAAAACAAATGTCTGAAATGTATACGTGTCATGTCAAGGGAGGTGCAGTGAGCCCTAACTGGAACCCAGCCCACTGTCCCTGCCTACTTGACGTGCTGCCCTAGGGACCAGACGGCAACTGGGCGACAGTCCCTGCACTGCTAAAGTGCTGGGGCCGTCAGAAGGAAGAATAGTCAAACAGTTCAGGTCAATATCAAATAGGAACGCCAAAGCTACAAATCAGAACCAGAGGAATAAATGTAAACAAGCCGAGATCAAAAGCCAAACGGAAGCAAAGCACAAAATCAGGAGACAAGCCGGGGTCAGGTATACTGGTTAGCAAAACAACAACACAAAGAACAAGAACCACAAGGTAGCCAGGAATATCACAGGCGCAGCAGTCAGCTTTCAGGGAGTTTAAATGGGATTCCTGGATACCGCCCCTGCAGCTGATTGGAGCGGCCTCCAGGTCCTCCCATTGGCTGGTGCACTCGCCCCCTGTCAGGAGTGGCTGGGCCCCTGTCACTCACAGAGCTGTCAGCAGCAAGTTATCAGGGAGGGAGCGCACATCAGCTGTTCAGCCTGTCTGCAGTCTGAGCACAGCTTAGCCCTGACAGTACCCCCCCTTTTAGGAGGGGCCACTGGACCCTTCCCTGGTCTGGGTTCTAACTCCCCCTCTATGCGAACTGGAGAAGGAGGCCTAGAGGGCGCAGTCACAGGCTGATTATACCTCTTACGAAGTGCACGACGGGACACGTTATGTATACAGAGAGAAGAGGGTAATTTCAGCTGATAAGCCACCAGGTTAACCACCTCCTGAACCACATACGGACGTTCAGGTACAGGTGGAGGGCATAGTTCACCAGGAGGACGAGTTCTGGGAACCTTAGCCCGAGCATCGACTTCACAAGATGCCGCATAGGCTTCAATGCTGGCACCACCGCTTCCAGATAGAACATTAGCCTGCACATCAGTATTGCCCAGCATGGTAAGGAGACATCTGTCAACACACCGTTGTCCCCACCTGACTAATTTCCCTGAATTCCAGTCAAACACTGGATTATGTTTCTGAAGCCAGGGCAGCCCCAACACCACATCAGCGGGCAGCCCCTCCATGACGAATAGAACACACTTTTCAATATGTATGGATCCTACCACCATCTCCAGCTCAGGGGTACAATATTGGATTGCGCCCCGAGCTAGTGGCGTGGAGTCAATAGCCACTACCCGCAGCGAGTCAGATAGCGGTCTGCAAGGTAGGCCCAGACGTTTGGCGAAAGACGCATCAACAAAATTAGAAGCTGATCCAGAATCCACAAACGCACTCCCAGAACCGGACAGCGACAAGTATGAAATCTTAACTGGTAGCAGCAACTTATTAGATACAATAGGAAATACCTGCTCGCCTAGGTGATCCTCCTGCTGACCACCTAGGCGTTGGAGTTTTTCCGACCTGGTCTTCCATTTGGAGCATTCCTGAATTCTGTGTCTATCTTCTCCACAGTAGAAGCACAACCCCTGGATGCGACGAATAGTCCTACGGTCACTAGCCGCAGTGACAGAAAAAGCCCCTACTTGCATGGGCTCCTCTGGGTTTACGTCGGAAACAACGGGTTTAGGGGTGACCATGGTGTGGACCACCGAGGGGGGAACCTTTTCTTGCCGTCTCTCCCTAAAACGTCTGTCCAGACGAACGGCCAGTGCCATGGCCTCATCTAAAGTACCAGGGGTAGGTTAAGCCACCAATAAATCCTTCACATGGTCAGCTAACCCTAATCTAAACTGGCATCTGAGAGCTGCGTCGTTCCACCCAGACGGAACGCACCAGCGACGAAATTCAGAGCAAAACTCCTCCACAGTCTTCTCACCCTGCCTCAAGGTGGTCAGCTGAGCCTCAGCCACAGCTTCCCTATCTGGGTCATTAAAGAGTACCCCTAAAGCGGCAAAGAACCTGTCCACAGAAGACAGTTCAGGTGAGTCATGCGGTAACGAAAATGCCCACTCCTGGGGGGAACCCTGCAGTAAGGACATAACAATTCCCACCCTTTGTTCCTCATTCCCTGAGGTAAGTGGGCGGAGCCTGAAATACAGCCAACAACCCTCTCTAAATGCAACAAAGGCCCTCCTGTTACCTGCAAACCTGTCAGGCAACTGGATAGGGGTTTCCTCAGGAGGGGAAGGTAATGCAGGGACCCTCTGACTTGGGGTAGCCTCCTGTTGTTCTACCCTCAGCGCCGGATCCTGGACTAGCTGGGTTAGCCCCTGCATCTGCTCTACCAGAGCTGTCATGGGGTCCATAGTGAGGGTAGAGCAGTAACGGTTTCGGCCTGTGATAATGTCACGTCAAGGGAGGTGCAGTGAGCCCTAACTGGAACCCAGCCCACTGTCCCTGCCTACTTGACGTGCTGCCCTAGGCGGCAGACGGCAACTGGGCGACAGTCCCTGCGCTGCTAAAGTGCTGGGGCCGTCAGAAGGAAGAATAGTCAAACAGTCCAGGTCAATATCAAATAGGAACGCCAAAGCCACAAATCAGAACCAGAGGAATAAACGTAAACAAGCCGAGGTCAAAAGCCAAACGGAAGCAAAGCACAAAATCAGGAGACAAGCCGGGGTCAGGTATACTGGTTAGCAAAACAACAACACAAAGAACAAGAACCACAAGGTAGCCAGGAATCTCACAGGCGCAGCAGTCAGCTTTCAGGGAGTTTAAATGGGATTCCTGGATACCGCCCCTGCAGCTGATTGGAGCGGCCTCCGGGTCCTCCCACTGGCTGGTGCACTCGCCCCCTGTCAGGAGTGGCTGGGCCCCTGTCACTCACAGAGCTGTCAGCAGCAAGTGTATCAGGGAGGGAGCGCACATCAGAAGTTGCAGCCTGTCTGCAGTCTGAGCACAGCTTAGCCCTGACAATACGGATATTAAAAGGTATTTTTGGCACCTATCAGTACACCTGTGGTGACTACAAAGTTGCTGGATTCAAATTTAACTGCAAGGTGGCTCTATCAACACAGCTGGCCTGAGCCAAAGTGAAAAAACACGTATCTTTAATGTATTCGGATAATAAAATGTATTTTTTGCCACCTATCAATTCACCTGTGGTGACTACAAAATTGCTGTATTCAAATTTAACTGCAAGGTGGCTATATCAACAAAGCTGGACTAGGCCAAATTGAAAAAGAACACCTATCTGAAATGTATACTGATAATAAAAATCGAGTTTTGCACCTAACAAAGAGACCTGCAGTTACTAGAAAAGATCTGTATCCTAATATAAGGCAATGCAATGTCTAAACAAAGGTTTGGCTGTACAATATCCAGTATCCTTTATAGAGCTTGTCTGTGTTCGCCCGCAGGGCCCCTCCCCACCACTCCCCCCCGTGACTTTACAGCGGTAGATGCTCCTTTAAAATTCTCTGCCTAACTACCTAAAATCTGCAAATCTCTGATGTAACTAACTTCTAAGGATCACAGCAAAAAGCAGAGCTGTCTCTGTGAAAAAATAGAATAATTTCGCTGAGCTGTTTGCTGAGCTGTTTGGACAGAGGCAGAGCGCACGTCCTACTGCTATGAGACGCTGACACACACTGATCATGAACAGGAAGGGCTGTTCTATGTAAAACGAGGTCATGTGATTTTTCCAGCCAATCGCAACCATACACATCCCAGTCATGACGTCGGACACACATCTCACCCTGCTCTATTCTGTAAGCTGATTTGCTGGCCGCCAAAATGACAGGAAGCGCCGAAAATGGCGCGATATTAATAGATTATGCACAGATTTTAACCTAAATTATCGCGTGATCTAAAAAATCCGATCAACGTAAATACCGTGCCGATTTCAACTTTGTCGATAATAATCGCTCAACACCAGTTGAGGGTAGGGAGTGAGGTGCTGAAAAAGTGAGGATGCTAAGATATTTGTGTCTAAATCTGCAGGGATGAGTGGCCGGGAGAAGTCATCATGGTGGTCGGGACAGGATGCAGAACAAAAAGTAAAGTCAATGACTTGTCAGAGAAACGTCACCTGTGAGTCACAAGGTGTAACTGCACTGTAATAACTTACATGTCTGCAGAGTCTGTGTACACTGGTGTCTACCACTATATGGAGGTAACATACAGTTTGTAGGGCACCTGTGTACACTAGCATATACCACTATATGGCAGTAATATTGATTTTTATTCAGTAATAGTATAGGGGTGTTAGTCACTATGTGGTGATAATTTGTGGTCTTGTTCTGGCAGTATAATCAGGTCCATATGGAGTAGCGCTATTGGTAATGTTAATATGGGTATAGTGGGATTTGTCAGGTAGCAGTATCATGGTGATATCTATGGTGAATTGTGCACTCCTTGTGTTATCTAGTAACTGCATGACCTTAGAGGCCCTGGTAAATGTTCGTAGTCGGGGAAGCGGGGGGCTGGGGAAAGCAATCCAAAAGTTTGCTATGGGGCACAGACTTTTCTAGTTATGCCCATGCTGATACTGTATATATTTATATATTTAAGCCCCTTTAACTGCAATAACATTGTAACCCTACTAGAGAAATAAAGGAATAAGTTTAATTGAGTTAGAATTGGTTTTAGATGTCTGTAACCCAAAGCCTTGCCACACAGTTACTTACAACCCTACATGTGTACCTCCAGTAGCACTGATATAAACTTGCTCTTTCGATGAGATGCAAACATGTTTTTTTTTTGGAAGCATCATTTCTTTTTGAGTGTGGCTAGAAACTAGATGGAAATGTGGAGTGGAAACTAGAGTCTGCTTATTGGCAATGTATTTTGATCCCATTTACCTTTTTGTTCACATTGCCCTTTCGGGTCTCGTTAACTTGATAAAAGGGCCCCAAGAGAAGCACTGAATTGCACCGTATGAACTTTGAGACCTAGTTACATAGTTTGTAAGGCCGAAAAAATACCTATGTCCATCCAGTTGAACCTACTGTGCTAAAGTGTTTATCCAAAGGAAGGCAAAAAACCACATGAGGTAGAAGCCAATTGTCCTCATTTTAGGGAAAAAATTCCTTCCCGACTCGATCCAGGGATTTATTCTGATTACCAGGTTGAACAACCTTCCTCCAGAATCCTGGTCATTATAACTTGTTATATTATTACATCTAGAAATGTATCCAGACCCTTCTCCAGAATCCTGGTCATTATAACTTGTTATATTATTACATCTAGAAATGTATCCAGACCCTTCTCCAGAATCCTGGTCATTATAACTTGTTATATTATTACATCTAGAAATGTATCCAGACCCTTCTCCAGAATCCTGGTCACTATAACTTGTTATATTATTACATCTAGAAATGTATCCAGACCCTTCCCCAGAATCCTGGTCACTATAACTTGTTATATTATTACATCTAGAAATGCATCCAGACCCTTTTTTTTTTTTCCAAATATATTTATTGAGGTTCTCAGCACAATTAAAACACCATACAGATGAACATAGTACACAATTTTGGAGGAGTCTATACAGTCAAATTACCACAGCCTACATTCCAATGATGTATTGAAACAAAGCGGTCGCAGTTATAGGCATTATGCATGAACTTCACATAGCCCACATGTCACGAGCAAAGTCCAAAGAGTCTCAGTTTACGACAGTAGTGACGTGTGACTTATAGACGTTCCCAGAAAGTATCCGAGAACATAATATCCGCCTATCCCCTGGTCCTCCTAATATACAATATGTGCGCAATAGAAGGTGCGCAATATACAATATGTGCGCAAAGAAAAGAAACCTCCACATATTTTTTTTTTTTTTTTCGAACTTCAAACCAAAGATATGCAACAGTTAACATCCAACTTCTAACCGCTGCGCCAAAAGAAAGCCCTGGGATTCTAGCATATTAGTATTTGAAATAGAAAAAGGTCTTCCCTACGTCTCCCATAAAACTGATTCAGGTGTTCGCCCACTGGGTGAGAAGTGTATGGCTCCTCACATTCTCCCCTGTCTTCATCTCCTTCCCCCAGTGTTACCATTATCTCGCTGATTCAATTTTAATCTCCCCAAAGTATTGGTCAATTCCCCCTCCAGATACCATTTTGTAAGGCGGAACGGATATACTAGTTGGGTAAGTTCAGCTTCATTTAGGAAT
>JAODAL010014065.1:0-88802 GCA_025379985.1 Phyllomedusa bahiana
AAGCTCCTTGATTTGGTGAGCAGTCTTCTCGTGCCTCTTAGAAATACAAGGTCATGTTGTTATTTTAATCTAACCTGTGACCACTTCTAGGTACGTAACTATATGTGATACAATAGTAGTCACCCAGAAAGTAGGTCATTTGGTTGTTGAGGAACAGGGCTGGAACAAGGTATTCTGGTGCCTTAGGGCAATAAGGCATATGGCGCCCAACCCCATGGAAAATTCAGCCCACTCTGTAGCTCCTTGCACCCCCTTGTCGGGAAGACGAAGATAGGCATCTGCCTAGGGCACCACTTCATCCCGGGCCGAAAAGGGGGCACAAGGAGGTATGGAGTGGACTGACCTTTCCATTGGGGAAGGGCGGGTGCACTTTTTATCTTATTTGCCTAGGGCACAAGAATACCTTGTCCCAGCCCAGCTCTTATGTATTTGTCATTATGTGGCGAGCGCTTTATCTGTCTAACATCTGTTTTTCTATATGTCTGTCTAATATCATTCTCTTTTTATCAATCTTATACAGTATTTACCTATCGTCTCACATTTATCTTTCAGTTTGTCTTTCTGTCTATTGCTTTATCTTTTTATTATCTGTTTTTGCCTATTTGTCAATCTGTTTGTCTCTTATATGTCTAGCTCTGTCTCTCTATCTGTTTAATTCTCTATCTCTGCCTATTATCTGTCTCTCTGTCTATCTCTGCTTAATTCTCTATCTCTGTCTAATTCTCGATCTCTGCCTAATTCTCGATCTCTGTCTATCTCTGCCTAATTCTCGATCTCTATCTATCTCTGCCTAATTCTCGATCTCTCTATCTATCTCTCTATCTCTGCCTAATTCTCGATCTCTCTATCTATCTCTCTATCTCTGCCTAATTCTCGATCTCTCTATCTATCTCTGTCTATCTCTGCCAAATTTCTCATCTCTATCTACTCTCTCTACTCTCCCAAATTTTTCTCGACTCTCTATCATTCTCTAATCCTGCCTAATTCCGACTCCTATCATCTCTCTGACTATCTCTGCCCTAATTTCGATTCCTATCTATCTCTCGTTATCTCTCCCTAATTCTCGATTCTCTATTTCCCTTTCTATCTCTGCCTAATTCGATCTCTTCATCTCTCCCCAATTCTCGATTCTGTCAAATCTCTCCCTAATTCTTTGATCTCCCTCTATCTCTCCCAATTCCGACTCCCCTATCTCTCCCTAATTCTTTCATCTCCCCTACTCTCCTAATTCTCATCTCTCTATCTATCTTCTAATCTATCTTCTTCTTTTTCCCTATTCTCAATTTGATTATTTTTATTCTTATTTTCTCTGTCTATCTCTGCCTAATTCTCGATCTCTGTCTATCTCTGCCTAATTCTCGATCTCTGTCTATCTCTGCCTAATTCTCGATCTCTCTCCCTCTTTTTCTCTCTCTCTCTCTCTGTCTACTCTTCTAACCCTCTATTCTGCACGCATTAACTGCCGTGCTTGCCACTGCTCTCGGGGTCTCTCCCCATTTGCTATGGTTTTTCCCCTTTGTCACAGATTGGTTATGGGAAGCTGACCACATTACCACCCACATCGCAACATAACAGCGAGTAATGAGATCTCTGAGAATTGGGAGGTTTGTGACGATCCTGTGACCTGTCATTGGCTTGTGCCCCAGTCACACCTTCTCTGGCACAGGCGGCTGCACATGGTATTCACTGGAGGTGCTCAGGATCTCTCTTGCAGAGATTCACTTAATGCAGCAGGGAAGGAAGAAATGTGCGCTATTCCACGGCTGCGTGATTAATTTCCTAATCAGTCTCACCTTTGCTCTGTTGAGGCAATCTTTAGCCGTACAGTATACCTATTATCTGCTGACTTTTACTTATCTTTCAGCCTTATCCGGTTTCCCATATTCAGGGGTCTCTTTCCTCCTTTTCTCCCTTACTTATCTCTTGTCCTTTCTCTACACCTTTGCTCTTTTTTTTTTTTAACTTTTCATTTTTTTCCTTTTCATTGTTGCTTTCATTACTGTACTTCTTTTGTAGTGCTGCAGCTTTCTTTTGGGAATTTTTTCTGCACACCCTTCTGTTTTCATTTTAGCCAATGGAGAAGAAGCCGAGCTGCTTGCTCTGTTGTCGGCCTTTTCCCCCCTTCTTCTCATCTGTGCAAGTTTATCTCTGGTTTGATTTTTCCCCGCATCTGGTGGAAATCAAAGTTGTTTATGGCAAACCTGGCATGGATCCTCTGCAATCAGTACCCTATGTCGGCTTCCAAAAATAACATTCCTGCCTTTGAAAATTCCGCAAAGCAGAACTAAACAGACCAGGGCTTATTAACCACTACATTACCCCAAAAAGAGACTTAAGAGTACAGACATTTAATGCATATAGTATGGCGGTTTATAATGTGTCCTCATCTTCTATGGCAATGTACCGTGAATACCTGCTAAAGAAACGGTTTTACACAGCCTGCTCTGCACAGCTAACTTCAGGCTCCCACGTCCTGTTCAGGCTGTGGGTGGTTCTACAGCAGTGACTGACATTTCAGCTCTGCTATTTCTAGCTGAGCCTGTTAGACAGACATTGGTAATGGAAGGGTTTAAAGAGCAGGGCAGAAGGCTATAGAGATTTAAAGGGTTTGTCAGAAGATAAACAAGCCCCTGTGCTGCTGATAAGACACAGCAGGAAATTACATCACCAACCCAACCAGGGCTGCTACAGCAGAGAGAGGTGGCGACCCCCCTAGGACATTTGTTTTTAACAAGCAGGAGATAAAAAAACTGTTCAAACTGGGAAATGAAGCAAAATCAGAACATAAATTGTTTTTGGTAATAGTCTTTTTTTTCCCCTTTTGGGCCAAATTTTGGTTAAAACCAAAATCGGTACGGTGACAATACCCCTTGAACTGTTAAACTTTAATTTTCTCTCTTCCCAAATGATTTAACTAAGGAACATCTTACCTGCAATCCAGGGAATGAAATAGCGGGTTGGGGGCATCATAAAGGTCCATAAATTTTTTGTTTTTTAAACCCTGGGGCAAGGGCCCAAACCCCCGATTAAAAGAAGTGCAAAAAACGAGAAACTTTTTCCCATCTTTTGGGCATCTTTTCGACATGTCATTAGCATTCCTCATGAAAAAAACAAAATGTTATCCATTTCAATGCGAAATAAAACCCTCTATGTTACCATTCAGTGTCCATCCCACCTCGATTTTAAACCACTCAGTGTCCTTACACCTCTGATGTTTTATTCCAAAAGGCCCCCGTGCCCCCCCTAACCCCCCTGGAATTTTTTAAAAACCGCCCAGTGCCATAAACCTCTGACGTTATCCACTCAGTGGTCCCAAAACACCTCTAAATTTTATCCTTTTGTCCATACACCTGATGTTACCCCTTTGCCCCAAAACCACCTCTGACTTTATCCACCCCATGGCCCCCAACACCTCTGATTTTTTTCCACCCCAGTGTCCATACACCTCTGACGTTATCCACTCAGTGTCCATACACCTCTGACGTTATCCACTCAGTGTCCATACACCTCTAAATTTTTATCCATGCCCCATACACCTTTTGATGTTATCCATGCCTTTTACACCCTGACGTTACCCAAAACAGTGCCCAAATAACACCTCTGACGTTATCCAATAAATGCCCATACACCTCTACTGTTACCCCAATCAGTGTCCATACACCCTACTTTTAATTTTAAAGAAATCATGTCCATAAAACCTCTGCCCTTTACCCAAATCAGGGTCCATACACCTCTGTTTTTTACCCCAATCAGTTCCAAACACCTCTGATGTTATCCATTGTCCTTTACAACCTCGACGTTACCCAAACTCAGTGCCCATACCCCCTTCTGACTTTATCCAATCAGGGGCCCCATACACCTCGATGTTATCCGTGCCCAAACACCCCTCTAATTATCCAATAAATTGTCCAAAAAAACCTCTAAATTTTATCCAGGGGTCCATACACCTCTGATGTTATCCAGTCAGTGTCCATACACCTGGGGGGGGGTTGGGGGTATCCAAACCCCAATTGTCCATACCCTCTAAAGTTATCCAATCAGTGTCCATACACCCTGATGTTATCCAACCCATGTTCCAAACACCTCTAAATTTTATCCATGCCCCTCCAACCTCTGATTTTATCCACTTTTTTCCTTTACACCTCTGACTTTCCACTCAGTGTCCATACACCTCTAAAACGTTATCCAATCGTTGTCCATACCCCCTTCTGACTTTATCCAATCATGTCCATAAAACCTCTGATGTTACCCAAAATCAGTGCCAAAACACCTCTGATTTTAATCCAATAAAGGGTTTTTCCATACAACCCTCTGTTTTTACCCAAATTCCTTTCCCACCTCGACGTTTCCAATCAGTGTCCAAACACCTCTGAGTTATCCCCTCAGTCCCCCATACCCCTTTCTGACGTTATCCAATCATGTCCATAACCTCTGATGTTTCCAGTGCCCCTACACCCCCTGAAAATTACCCAAATCAGTGTCCATACACCCTACTTTATCCAATCAGTGCCTTTAAAACCTCTGACGTTACCCAAATTCAGTGTCCATAACACCCCCTGACGTTATCCAATCAGTGCCCCAAATTTACACCTTGACTTTAATCCATTTCCCCAACACCTCTGATGTTTTTCCAGTGCCCCTTTACACCTCTAAAATTTTAAACCAATCAGGGGTCCATACACCTCTGATGTTTTTTCCGGGTGTCCATACCCTCGACTTTATCCCCCAAAAGTGCCCAAATGAACCTCTAAACTTTATCCCCTTTTTTGGGGGGGTTTTTTCCACCCCCACCTCTGATTTTACCCAAAATCCAGTTGTCCAACACCTCTGCCCTTTACCCCTTTTTCCAGTGCCCCCATACACCTCTGTTTTTTCCCCATTTTCCATACCCCTCTGATTTTTATCCAACAGTGTCGATACCCTCTGATTTTACCAACCCAGGTCCATACACCTCTATGTTATCCAGTGTCCATACACCTTTTTTTATTTTTCCCCCTCATGTCCTACACCTCTGACGTTATCCAATCAGTGTCCATACACCTCTGATGTTATCCAGTGTCCATACACCTCTGACGTTATCCACTCAGTGTCCATACACCTCTGACGTTATCCAATCAGTGTCCATACACCTCTGATGTTATCCAATCAGTGTCCATACACCTCTGATGTTATCCAGTGTCCATACCCCTTTCTGACGTTTTTTCCAATCAGTGTCCTAAAACCTCGGGATGTTACCCAAATCAGGGGCCCCATACACCTCTGATGTTATCCACTCAGTGTCCATACACCTCTGATGTTATCCAGTGTCCATACACCTCTGATGTTATCCAATCAGTGTCCATACACCTCTGATGTTATCCAGTGTCCATACACCTCTGACGTTATCCACTCAGTGTCCATACACCTCTGACGTTATCCACTCAGTGTCCATACACCTCTGACGTTATCCAATCATGTCCATACCCCCTCTGACGTTATCCAGTGCCCAAATACCCCTCTACGTTATCCAACATTTCCATACACCTCGGAAAATTTTTCCCAATTTCAGTGTCCATACACCTCTGACATTATCCAATCAGTGTCCATACACCTCTGACATTATCCAATCAGTGTCCATACACCTCTGACAAAACCAATCGGGCCCCATACCCCCCCTCTGATGTTACCCAAAGTGTCCTTTACACCCCCCCCCTTGAAGAAATCCACTCATGTCCATCAACCTCGACGTTACCCCCACTCATTGTCCAACCCTTTGATGTTATCCAATCAGTGTCCATACACCTCTGAAGTTATCCACTTCGTGTCCCAAACACCTCTGAATTTTACCCCACTCATGCCCCATACACCTCAAGGGTTATCCATTTGGGTGTCCATACACCTCTATGTTACCCAAAAATCAGTGTCCATAAAAACCTTTGATTTTATCCAATCAGTGTCCATACACCCCCTGAATTTTATCCACTCATGCCCCATACACCTCTAAACTTTTATCCACTAAAGTGTCCATACCCTTTGTTTAAAACCAACCCAGTGTCCATAAAAACCTCTAAATTTTATTCCACTCAGTGTCCATACACCTCTGATGTTATCCACTCAGTGTCCATACACCTCTGACGTTATCCACTCAGTGTCCAAAACCCCTTTCTGTGTTATCCACTGGGGTGCCCCATAAAAACCTTTTATGTTTATCCAATCATGTCCAAAACACCCCTGACGTTATCCCCCTCAGTGCCATACCCCCTTTTATTTTACCCCCTTCAGTGTCCAAAACACCCTGCCCTTTTATCCACCCCAGGGGCCCCCAAAACACCCCCTGACTTTAAACCACTCAGTGTCCATACACCCTGATTTTTATCCGTGCCCATAAAACCTCTGATTTTACCATTTTCCATCCCACCTCGGGACTTTAAACCCAATCATTTCCCAAATACACCTCTATGTTACCCCAGTGTCCATACACCTCTGATATTATCCAGTGTCCATACACCTCTGACGTTATCCAGTCAGTGTCCATACACCTCTGAAGTTACCCAGCAGTGCCCCCATACACCCCCTTAAGTTATCCATTTCAGTGCCATACCCCTCGATGTTTCCAGTTCTCATACCCCTCTAAATGTTACCCAAATTTTAATTAAATTATTATTATTATTATCGTTTATTTTGGAGCCCCCTTTTTTGGGTTTTCCAGGGCCTTTACATTTCAGGCGGGTACAAAAATAAAAATTGGTCAAACAATTACAAAGGGACAAAAGTGACTAACAACGGTACAGGGGGAAAAAATTTCCCTTTCCCCGAGGGCTTAAAAATCTACGGGGAAAGGGGTTTGAAAGACAGGGGGTGGGGGGCAAAACATGTTTTGGGGGGGGGGAGGAGTGCGACAGGGTTTAATTTTTGGTTATAGCCAAACCTAAAAGAGGAAAGGTTTTTCAGGTTACTTTTTGAAGCCCTTTGGAAGAGGGGGAGAGTCTGAGGTTTTTTGGGGCCCGTGATTCCCAAAAGTGTGGGGGAACACGAGAGAAGTAATGGGGGGAAGGGGTTTAAAGTGAGGAGGTATAAGAGGAGAGCAGAGGAAAGGCCCTTTGTGAGGGCGGGGGTTGCGTGAGGGGAGGTTTTTAAAGAGTTTAAGGGCGGGAGATATTATGAAGGGGAGAGGTTATGGAGAGCCTTTAGGGGGAAAAGGGTTGCTAGTTTTAAAATTTGGAGTGCCGGGGCAATGGTAGCCAGTAAAGGGGTTTTGGGCAAGGGGAAGGCGGGGGTTTGCGAGGAAGAGGTAAAATCAGACGGGCAGCATTTTTGGGAAGGGGTTTGGGGGAGCGAGGGTCTAGTTTGGGAAGGCCCAGGGGAAAGGATGTTCCCAGAGTCAAGGCGGGGAGTTTGACGAGGGCATGGACCAGCTTTTTTTTTGTGCTTTCAGAGTTAAAAAATTTAGGGGTTTCGGGAAAAATTTTTTAGGTGGAGGTAAACAGGCGGGAGGGGGAGGGTTTTGGATTTGCGGTTTAAAAAGGACGGTTTTGGAAAGCCCAAAGATTACCCCAAAGGCCCAGCGGACCTGTGGGTGTTTGGGTGAGAGAGTGTAGCCTTTAAACCCAGTGATAGAAAGATCGGGTGGAGGATGGAGGGGGGGAACGGGGGAAGATAATGAATTAGTTTTCTCCACGTTTAGTTTTAGAGCGGGGGGAGAAGAAGGGGGAAAAGGGAAAGGAAAAGAATTCGGGGACCCGGGAGAGTAGAGAAGTGACATCGGGGCCCGGGAGATGAAAGAGTTGGGTATCAAACAGCATACAGGTGGTATTGAAAGCCGTGTGAAACCCAAAGAGCTGACCGAAAGGGCCAAGGGGTAGGTAAGAAGAATAGTGGGCCCAGGAAAAGACCCCCGGGGGGCACCAACAAGGGGAGGGCGGGGGGAAGGAAAGGGGGAGCGAGAGTGAAAATTCTGAATGTTCCCCATTTATGGAGTATAGGAGATTTCCCGGAGAGGGCCAGGTTTCCGGGGAAAGCCCAAGGAGGAGAGGATTTTTGCAGGGGGGCATGGCGACAGTGTCAAAAGGGAGAGGACAGGGCTAGGGAGAAGGTCACAGAGTAGTGGCGTGGGGGGGGTTTGGCAGTTGCTTTGGTCGTTGGTGACTTTTGGGGTTTGGGCGGTTTGCAAATAGAGTGGTTTGGGGGCGGGAAACCCCCAAAAAGGGGCGGGTCAAGGAAAGTTGGGTTTGGGGAATGGGAGGAAAGTTGAAGATGGACGTTTGCTTCCCAAGAGTTTAGAGGGGGAATGGGGGCAGTGAAAATGGGGCGTTTGTTGGACAATGAGGGGGGGTCAAAGAAAGGTTTCTTTTTGGGTGGGGGGGATGGTCGCATGTTTTTAAAAGAGGGGAAAGGGGGAAAAACCCAAAAATTAAAGATAGATTGAAAGAAAATGGGTGAGGGCTGGGATGATAACGCACTAAGGTCGGGGTGAGGTGGGGAAAGGGGGGGGGGTCAAGAAATAACAGGTGGTGAGGGTTTGATTTGGGCAGTAGAGAGGAAAGGGTTGTCAGGAGTGACCGGTGAGAGGCGAGTTAGAGGGGGAAAAGTCCTGAGGGGGATTTAAAAAAGGGGTGGGCTGTGGGGGCACTGCAGGAATAGAGGTAAGCTGTGGGGACTTTCGGGGTGGGAATTTTGTCTGATGAGATTTATTTTTTTTATGGAAGTGAGTTTGCAAAATCGTCTGCTTTAGAGGAGAGATGGGGGAGGGGGTGCTTTGGGGGACGCAGGGGAGGTTGAAGGTGTTAAAAAGTTGTCTGGGGGTTTTGGGACAGGGGGGATATGAGATTGGTGAAATAGTCTTGTTTTTTGGGTGGGTAAGTGCGGAAAATTTTAAAAAGGGGCAGTGATTCTTTATATGAAATGAATTTAGTTTGAAACGGGTTTTCTTCCGGGGGGCGTTTTTGGCCCAAATCTTTTGGGAAACTTTGCCTTTAGCTGTTTTGGTTTGGGGTCTGTGGGCAGGGTTGTCTGTTCCCTTTTTGGGGGGTTCGTTTTTTTGTGAGAGGAGCGACAGCATCAAGAGTGGAAGTGATTGTGTTTTTTTGTAGAATGTGGTGGCTGCGTCTGGGGCACAAATGAGGATATGGTAGAAGAGGTGGCAAGAGAGTTTGAGAGAGTTTCAAGGGTTTTAGGTTTTTTAGGTTCCTGCGTGGGGGTAAATAGATTTGGGGCAGGGGGGCAGGTGGGGTGGTGATTTGGGGGAGAAGGTGAGCAGGTTTTTGGTCAAGATAGGGAGAAAGGGGAGTTTGAGAGGTTAGAAAAGGGGGAAAGGGGGGGTGAAGATGAGGTCCAGTGTGTGCCATCTTTATAGTGGCTTTCCCAAAGGGGCCACTGGGGAGCCAAAGGGAAAAGGGAAATGACAGGAGTTTGTTTTTAAATTTGGGGTTGGGGGGTATCGAGTGGAATGTTAAAATCTCCCCTGATAATAGGGGGGATGTCGGTGGAAAAAAAAAGTGGGGGAGCCCCGGGAAACGAAGTGGTCAAGGAAGGGGGGTGGCAGGGCCCGGGGGGGGGTAGACAACAGCCACTTGGGGGTTGGAGGGGGGGTAGATGCGGACAAAGCCCTCGAAGGAGGGGAGGGTGAGGGAAGGTACTGTGGAATGGAGAGAAAGGGAAAAGGGTATCTGGGCAGAAAAGGCCGACACCTCCGGGCCCTGGTTTTTCTGGGCCCGGGCGGGGGGGTTTTTGGGTTTAAAAAGGAGCCCACCAAAGGAGAGTGGGACAGGGAAGTTTTTTTCAGTGGGTGTCAGCCAAGTTTCCCTTTGGGGGTTAAATCCAAAAAAAAAAAGGGGGGGGGGGGAAGGGGGGGGGGGGGGGGGAAAGGGGGTTGGGTTTAAGGGGGGTGGGAAGGGGGGGTTTTTTGGGGGTGAAGGGAAGCTTGTTGGGAAAACAGAACTTGCATTCCAGAGGGGGCTCCAGGCATGGGGATTGGTGCGCAGGGGGGAGGGGAATGGTTTTTTGGGGTTTGTGTGGTTGATAAAGTGTGGGCTGCTTGGTCTGGAGGGGATCCCTAAAAACAGGGGGGATGCCTAAGGGGGCCCTGGATTGGGAGATATGTCCCTAAAATTTCCCTAAAACCTTTTGATTTTAAAACCCAATCAGTGCCCCTTACACCTCTAAATTTTATCCAATCGTTTTCCAAAACACCTCTGACGTTATCCAATCAGTGTCCAAAACACCCCCTAAATGTTTTTTCCACTCGTGTAAATTACCCCCTTCTGATTTTAAACCCCAATCCGAGTCCCCTAAAACCCCTCTGACGTTTCCAATAAAGTGTCCATACACCTCTACGTTATCCATGTCCATACACCTCTAAACGTTACCACTCAGTGTCCATACACCTCTGACGTTATCCACTCAGTGTCCATACACCTCTGATGTTATCCAATCAGTGTCCATACACCTCTGATGTTATCCAATCAGTGTCCATACACCTCTGTTTACCATTTTCCCTTAAAACCTCTAAACTTTTATCCACCAGGGGCCCAAATACACCTCTGACGAAAAACCCAAAACCAGGCCCATCCCACCTCTGTGTTACCCAAAACATGTCCATACCCCCCCTGATTTTAAACCATGGCCCCATACACCTTTTATTTATCCAGTGTCCATACACCCCCTGATGTATCCAGTGTCCATAACACCTCTATTTATCCAATCATGTCCATAAAAACCCCCTCTGATGTTACCCCAACCCAGTGTCCAAAACACCTCGATGTTATCCATGCCCATACACCTCGGATTTTAAATCCAGGGGTCCATAAAACCCCCTGACGTTACCCAAATTCATTTTCCAAAACACCTTTTGACGTTTTTTTCCCAATCATGTCCATACACCTCGGACTTTTATCTAATCAGTGTCCTTTACACCCCGACTTTATCAAAACGTGTCCATACACCCCCTTGTTTGTTACCAAAGTGTCCATACACCTCTGATTTTTACCCCGGGTTCCAAACACCTCTGTGTTACCCATTTTCCATACACCTCGGGATTTTATCCAGTGCCCAACCCACCTCTGATGTTACCCCAGGTGTCCATACACCTCGACTTAAACCAAAATCAGTGTCCATACCCCTTTGTGTTTCCCAGTGTCCAACACCTCTGTTTTATACCAGTGTCCATACACCTCTGATTTACCCCTGTCCATACCCCTTTCTAAAGTTATCCAGTGTCCCAACACCTCGATGTTACCCCATTTAAAACCAAAAACCTCTGACGTCATCCAAACAGGCCCCTTTACACCTCGGGACGTCACCCAAAACAGTTTTCCATACACCCTGACGTTATCCAAACAGTGTCCATACACCTCTGATTTTTTCCAGGGGTCCAAAACCCCTCTGATGTTATCCCATTTTCCATACCCCCTCTGATGTTACCATGTCCATACACCTCGAGGGAAACCACTCAGTGTCCAAAACACCTCTGATGTTATCCACTCAGGGGTCCTTTACACCCTGATTTTTACCCAAATCAGTGTCCATACACCTCTGATGTTATCCAGTGTCCATACACCTCTGACGTTATCCAGTGTCCATACACCTCTGACGTTATCCAGTGTCCATACACCTCTGACGTTATCCCCCTCAGTGTCCTTTCACCTCGGGACGTTATCCAATCGGGGGGGGTTTGCCCCTTTTTACCCCCTTTCGGGCGTTATCCACTCAGTTCCATACACCCCCTAAATGTTATCCAATCCGTGCCCCCAAAACACCTCTAACTTTAAATTCCATTTCATTGTCCCAACATCTTGATGTTACCCCACCATGCCATACACCTCTGACTTTTACCCCACTCAGTGTCCATAAAACCCTCTGGGATTTTTATCCAGTGCCCCATACACCTCGGGATGTTATCCAATCGTGCCCCATTTACCCTCTGACTTTTACCCCAATAACTTTGGAGAGGTGTAACACCTGGTCAGTCATAAACCTCCAGGAGAAATAACAGAGGACAGGGCACAGTGCAGGCATGCCATTTTAGTTTGCAGGCATGCCCAATGGAGCTTTTGTTTTTTAAGGGTTTTTTTTTTTTTTTTTTTTTTTTTTTTATGGCTTTTTTTTTTTTTTTTCCCTTAGGAAAAGTGCACTTCATCCTGTACAGAGGGCGCTGTTTTGTGCTCCTGCCATGTTTCCATTCATGGTGCCAATGAAATGATATCCTGCATTCATTGCTTATGGCGCTAAATGATGCTTTATTTAGGAAAAGTTTCACCCACCGACCTTGTGAGATGACGAGGATATATTAGGAGTTTTGCACCCTCTTGTACTTGGAGACATACGTTGTAGGAGTGAAATGCTCCCAGACAGGACCCATAAAATGTTTAGTTGGGGGGCCTTCTCCTGCCAATTTACAATTGACCAGTCAGGGTGCTATATAAAGTAATATTTCAATTTAAAACAAAGTTTTCCAAAAAAGCGAATAGAATGTATAGAAAAAATTCTTCCTCCCCCTTTTCCCAAAAGAGTGGAGCAGACTGTAGAAGGAATCCATAGAACAAAGTAACCCCGTTTACTCCCACGCCTTATACCAACAGAAAAAGGGGTTTTATGGGCTTATTATCGCCCCCCCCCCCCCCCCTCTAATATGCACAAAAGAGGAGCGTATGCAACCTGGAGTGCTTTCTAGAGACTCCCCAAAAAGTTCTGGACGAAAATTGGGCTATCGGGTTTTTATTTTCCCCACAGATGAGGCCTCTGTCGCCCTCGCTGTTTTCCCAAAATTTTTAAACAGGGAAAATTTCCCGGGGGCCCCTTTAACACATTATCCACCGCCCATTACTAGTTCTTATCTTGTATCTTATCACACTCCCTGAAATTAATTATGAACACCTCTATACCCCCTAAAATTATTTTTGACCCCTACTGAGCTGATGAAAGTACCTGAAGAAGCAGGTGGAGGTGGCAGTGGGCCCCAAATTCAGGGCTTCAAATCCTTTCTGATATTTATGTCTATTTCACATAGACCATATGTATTACGTGCATCTTCTACAATAGCGCTGGGAGGGATGCTGTTGTCAACAGTAAAACAAATTATTTATGGATGCCATACATGGCCATAGACACAACATGATTCCAGCCTGGAGTTGTCACACCTATCCTCCCTGGGGCAATTTACAAGCATTACACACTGGACAATGGCCCTGAGCCCCATTTCCTGAATTCACTATTGACTCCTTGATTACCCTAGACCACCAGGGAATATGAATTCAATCCTTTTCTTGCCGTAGACCACAAGGGAATATAATTTCAATCTTTTTCTTGCCCTAGACCACCAGGCAGGGCCATCTTTTATATTGGGCACACTAGGCAGTTGCCCGGGGGCCCCACAAGTATAGGGGCCTCAGATGCTCTTTTTATGTCCCAGGAGTACAGAGAACATACCCTCGGTTGGCTTTGTTTACTTAACTGTGTGTTTTTAGGACGTGCAAACAGTTAAAAACCAGGGTGGAGAAGGGAGCCAAAGGCTCCCTGCCCTGCCAATTAGTCTTGTCAGCTGCAGCTGCCAGTGTCCATACATAAGTGATAATATGGGTGTGCTTGGGGTGGCTTGAGGCATGACCTAGTGTGATGTCATGTGTTTGGGCAGGGCCCACTTCCGTGCTCTGCCCAGGGGCCCATAATTCTGTTAAGACTGCTCTGCCACCAGGGAATAAGATTTAAATCCCGACTTCCGGTTCCGGCGCTGCTGAGGAAGGATGTGAGCTGAGGAGCTCCTCGATCCCGCCGGCCATACACCTGCTACAGCTGCTTACCGCAGCGCCGACCCGAGCCCTGAACCCCGTGCCGGCACCCCGGAACGTACCTGGAACTTGTCCGAATGGAGAGGTACGTTCTGAGGAGCGCGCCGCGCCTCCGAGAACACCGCGACACTCCGGGCGCAGAACCCAAGATGGCGCCGGACACGTGCGCACAGCACAGTCAGCGGCGGACACTCTCCGGCGAACCATGCGATCCGGACAGCGGGGGAAGAGATGTGGGAGAGACAGCCACTAGCGGATCATGCGGCCGGCCCAGCATCCAACCCAGTGGTAAAGCGGGCATCCTGCCCTGTGTTCAGCTCGGCACTCAGCCCAGCATCCAAGCCGGCAATCAGCCCTGCAGTCCACCTGGCAACCGGCCCATAAGCCAGCTCAGCAGCCAGCCCAGCAACCAGCCCTACAGCCAGCCCTGCAGCCAGCCCTACAGCCAGCCCTGCAGCCAGCTCAGCAGCCAACCCTGCAGCCAACCCTACAGCCAGCCCTGCAGCCAACCCTACAGCCAGCCCTGCAGCCAACCCTACAGCCAGCCCTGCAGCCAACCCTACAGCCAGCCCTACAGCCAACCCTACAGCCAACCCTACAGCCAGCCCTACAGCCAGCCCTGCAGCCAACCCTACAGCCAACCCTACAGCCAGCCCTGCAGCCAGCTCAGCAGCCAACCCTACAGCCAGCCCTACAGCCAACCCTACAGCCAGCCCAACAGCCAGCCTTGCACCCAAAGCAGCAGTGAGAGAGCTGAGGGAGAAACAACAGGTACCGCAGCCCTGCCAGCCCCAGAGATCCAAGCCCCACCAGCACCAGTAGTGCCACCATGCAGGATGGACTATGTAATCCCGGCCATAGATTATAAGCAATTGGCAACAGAAGTAGCCAGACAGATTGCGCCGGACTTACAAGCGGCCCTAGAATCTACAGTACAGGCCTCCCTTTCCCAACTCCAGCAAGAGGTTCAGACTCACTCCTCTCAGATTGCAGAACTGGAAATGAGGGTGAATGACCTTGAAAATGATAACGGTGCCCTGCAAGCTAGACTCGAACTCTGCGCACAAGCACAAATTGCGCAACAAGAATGTCTGGAGGACCTGGAAAAACGCTCCAGGCGGAGCACCTTAAGAATGGTGGGCCTTCCCGAATCTTTTAACAGAAGGACCTGCAGGAACTTTGCCAGGAAGAGCTCCATGGGCACTAGGCATTCGGCACGCTTGCCGTATTGAACGCGCTCACAGAATAGGTCCGGACGTTAGCCGCACACAATCACCAGGCTCCCGCGCTAAACAGAAGCCCCGCGCAGTCATTATGAAATTCCTGGATTATAATGATAAGACAGAAGTGCTTAGGGCGTACCGCAAACTAGGCCCTCCGCTGCTCCTGGGAGACCATAAAGTGCTCCTATTCGAAGACTCTCTGCGATGTCTCACAAGAAGAAGGGCTTTTAGCAAAATTTGTACGGCACTTTTCACCGCAAAATCCGCTTTCAATTGCTATACCCGGCCATGTTAAAGGTCTTAGACCCAGACGGACCGCCTAGAGTCTTCACTTCCCACATGGAGGCAGAAAAGGGTCTAATGGACTTGCTGAGTACTCATTCCTCCACGGACTCTTGTCGTACCATGCCTTCTGCGACACTTCAAGACCGACCTCGGGTAAGGACCAGACGTCGGATTGAGACCTTTGGACGCAAGCACCTTCTTCTCCACCCTCTACGTCAGGGCCAAAGGATCGTCGTCCACCAAAGAGAGGACCTCAACTAGATTCTGACCAGGACTGAAGCTGGCGACAAGTATTAAACACTCATCTTTCAAAGGCTGTCCGGAGGGTGGGCCTATCTGCCCGTGACTGTTCTGCTTGAGAATGGCAGACCAGCGCTCCCCAACAGAACCGGACGTTCATGGACGCTAATCCTCCAGAATACGGAGTCGTATGCCTTTTATGTTTTCTTGCATGTAACTTTCTGTACATTCTCCTCACCAGGGTCAGAGCTGACATGGTGCATATAAAAGCCACACACGGAGCTGGCGGGTGAGGAAAATGGAGGAAATTTGGTAAGAGCTACTCATTCCTGAGCAGAAAAAAGGAAGTCCCTTTGGCGCGCCAGGAGGGGTAAGGGCTTTGCACCTTCCCTTCTCTAGCGTTGGTTCATAATAGTGTCATGTGGCACAAATGTTTCTTGATTTTATTGTTTGTATGTTCTTGGTTAGTTTCTCTAACTTGGTTAATGCGTGCTCCCCCTCGATCTCTACTTTTACCCTGGGACATGATTATAGGGCCATGGGAGGCTAGGTCAGGCTACATCTACTTTAACAAAAAAAAGCATATGGCTCTGCTCCCCGAATAAGCGGATGAAAGTGCTTCGACATTTAAAAAAGCTCCGGCCTGATGTTGCTCTGCTCCAGGAAACCCACCTGGGGGGAGACGACATCGGAAGAATGGAGAAATTGTGGGTGGGCCGCGCATATGGGTCTCCTTCGATAAGTGGCAAAGCTGGTGTTATTACCCTGATACATAAAAACTTCCCGGCTGATGTAATTTCTCACAACCATGATGAAGAGGGGAGGATCTCACATTTGGTTTTAAGATGGGGAGAGAAAGAGATCAGTATCGTCAATATTTATGGCCCCAACGATCACAGCATCCCCTTCTTTAGAAAACTAGAGGAAAAACTCCGGGCTGACAAATCTGCGAGCCAAATAGTAGGGGGAGACATGAATCTTGTCATAGACCCCCTAGAGGACAGGAAAAGAGACCCCTCTTCACAAAATCATACCCCCACCTCCAGAAGGAGGGAATGCAAAGCCTTGGCCCATTTTCTAGATATGTCTGGGCTGCGGGACTGTTGGAGAGAAAGGAACCCAGACAGTAGGGAATTTACATACTTCTCCCCCGTGCACCAATCGTGGTCTAGACTGGATTACCTTCTGTTATCGGAAAATTTATTTAACCGGGTAGAAAATGCCCAGATCCTAGATATGCTCATTTCCGATCACACTCCAATTACATTAGAGGTGGCAGATGAATTTCCTAAGGGCTCTGATTATATTTGGAAATTCCCCCCTTACCTGGCCAAAACTGAATACTTTACAGATATGGTTAAGGGTTGGTGGATGGAATTTGATACCAATAATGAGGCACACCGATCAGACCCGTCCTTATACTGGGCAACATTCAAGGCGGTTCTGCGTGGTAAGATCATTGCCCACACAGCCCTTTACAAACGAAATTTAGCAAAATCTTACAGTGAAGCCTCTGAGACGGTGAGGGCTGCCTTTAAAACTTTTCAATCTAGCGGCTCGGCTGACCACAGGGCTAAGTGGGAAGCGGCGAAAAGGGATTATGACATCTGGGCGGAGCGAAGGGAGGAATTGCACCGATCCCATCTACAATCGACACTTTTTCGTTTTGGCAACAAGTCGGGGAAAATGCTTTCTAGGTTGCTTTGGGGGCAATACAAGCCCTCCCATATCACGGCCATTCATGCGAAGGGTGAGGTGTCTGCAGATCCAGCAGAAATTAACAGAACCCTGGGTCAATATTATGCTTCCCTCTACTCTGCCGGTCCTTATGGCAAGGCGGAGGAAAGCAAACGCTTTCTCTCAAATTTAAAGCTACCGCGTCTAACAGAGGCACAGAGAGATCTGCTAAACTCTGAAATCTCGGAGCAGGAAGTGCGGAATGCAATACGGCTGATGAAGCCGGGGAAGGCCCCTGGCCCCGACGGGTTTTCTGGGGAAATGTATAGAATCATAGATCAGGTCACCCCGGTTCTCACGCGGTACTACAACTTGATTCTGCAAGAGGGTTGTATACGGCCAGAGTCGAAGACAGATTTCATTAAGTTCATACCAAAAAAAAGGAAAAGACCCTCTTCTCCCGGCTTCCTACAGGCCTATCTCACTCATTGACATGGACCAAAAGCTGCTATCGAAAATAATGGCTGATCGTCTTGCAGAACTCATGCCCTCCCTCGTAAGCCCCTCACAAAAGGGTTTTATTAAGGGTAGGGCAGCAGTGGGTAACCTAAGGAAGGTCTTAGCCGTCCTAGACAGGATTAAGATATGACCCTATTCCTGGAGAAACACCCGTCTTGGTGCCTTGGACGCGAGAAGGCCTTTGACCATGTTCGATGGAATGGCTCTGGCTGGTTCTGGATACAGTTGGAATCTCAGGTCCTTTTAGGACCTTTTTGAATGCCATCTATTCAGACCCGGAAGCGCGCGTTCACTCCACAGGTTTTATCTCTGCTCCCATTCGCCTTCAAAAAGGAACCAGACAGGGCTGCCCTTTATCGCCCTTCTTTTTGACCTGGCCCTCGAGCCATTAGCAGAGCCTTGGAGGACTCAGACCTATTTTCAGGAATTTACATAGGTACGCAAGAAATCAAAACAGCCTCTTTGCGACGACTTGATTTTGTTTATGTCAAACCCCCTGGCCCACCTCCCTCGAGTATTTGAAACCCTTAAGTCATTTGGGGAACTATCTGGTTACAAAGTGAATGCTTTCAAAAGTGAATTGCTAAGTTTGGGACTGAATACCCCGAAAACAGATTGGCAGAGCCTAGGGGTGGATTTGACCATTGCCACTAATCACATCACTTATCTAGGGATAAAAATAGGCAGGACCCCAGACACAGTCTATAACCTAAATTTTCCCCCAATCATTGCCAAGATCTCCCAAGAGCTTTCACGATGGAGGTCCCTCCCCCTTTCCATGACTGGACGATATGCTTTAAAAATGGTCAGTTTCCCCAAACTCCTTTACCCCCTACAAACTCTCCCATTTCTTTTGCGACATACTGACATAAACAAAATCAATTCAATATTCACTACATTCATCTGGGCGGGGAAAAAACCCCGTATAGCCCTCAAAAAACTAATGTTGCCAATCACAGGGGGAGGCCTGAACTTGCCGGATATCAGGGGATATAACCTGGCATGCTTGGCGAGGCATGTAGTAGACTGGTCAGAGGGTAGAGTAGCTACTCCAACTGGGAGATCGATAAAGGGAACTGATGCGTCCATGGAACCCCTTACTCTCCTTCACACTAAGTATTCAAATCTCCCTCCCCTAGTTAAGTCCTCCACCATCCTCCGGGACACAATCGCAGTTTGGAAGGAGATCCGGAGGAGACTGGGACTGTCTTTCCTGATCTCTAAACACATGCCTCTTTGGGATCATCCAGACTTTCCCCTAGGACGAACTAACCCCATGTTTGCAAAGTGGAAGGGGTCTGGGCTGAGGGAAGCGGGACAGCTCATTCATGAAAGTGAACGGCGTTGGCTCTCTCCCTCGGAGATGGTAACCAAATTTGCACTCCCTAGATCGCAATTACTAGCCGCTTACCAGCTGTACTACTTTTGTACCTCTAGGTTGAAAGACATCTTGAAAGAGATGACCCCGAACACTTCGATGCTTTCATGGCCTCCATAAGGGAATTCCAGCTTGTCTGGACTCTATGGGGTCATGAGAAAATGGACCTCGGCTCGCACGGAATCGCAAGTCTTCCGCTTTTGGGCCCGCCGCCTGGGGATGAACAACTACCAGAATAAAATAATTCAGGGGTTGGGTCGGTCAAAAAACATATCATCTGTGGAAATTGGAGGGAGTCGCAGTTTAAAATTGCCCATAATGCCATCTATGGCTTTAACTTGCCCCCCTCTCAGAAATTCCCAGATAGGCTCCAAAGTTGCCCTAAGTGTGGAAAACACGAAGCCGATATGTGGCACGGCCTATGGGAATGCACCCATGTGCAGGGGTACTGGGACAGCTTTTTGATGTATGTCAAAGTACACTTATGTAACTCTAGAAAAACATCACGATTTTCTAATCTTTCATCGCCCTAGACCCCCATAATATGAAAGTGGAAGGGCGCTCGGGGAAACCCAGAGACTCCCTGCAATTATTCACATAGCTATTTTGGTCGCCACGCGCTGCTTGTTATCCTTTTGGATCAAGCCCTCCTTACCCCCAGCTTCCATGATCGCTGACCAATTGAAAACTTACTTAATTGCAGATAAATTAGAAACAGAAAGATGCAAGGAAGTTCGGACAGAGGGTTTTTTTAAACGCTGGCGCTCCTTCATAGAGTCTCATTATTCTGATAGGGAACTGAAGGCCCTGATGCGCACTTTCCAGTACACGGGCTGGTACTACAAACAGGTAATAGGCGGATCGCTAGGTAGACTGAGCATTCGCGACTAGCTATCTGTCCCATAGTGAGAACTATAAATATAGCAATATATGGTATGTACCATTTTACATGTTAAATGAGAGGGGGAGTCATGCACGCTTGTTCAGGTATTGAGCACGATTTTCTTGCTGTATGTTGTTTAACAGTTATTTTTTCTTTTATTTTATCTTGATTTCTTTTGTGACCATTTGAGATGGAGTCTATGGTGATTATCTACTATGTTGTTACAATATAATACTTGTATCTGGCGCCCTTTTGGGGCCTCATGTTTGTATGTTTTGCCTTTTATTTTCTGGAAATAATGAAAAACTCAATAAACAGTTGTTTATAAAAAAAAAAGATTTAAATCCTTTCCCTACCTAGACCACCAGGGAATATAATTTCAATCCTTTTGTTTACCTAGACAACCATGGAATATAATTTCGATCCCTTCACTACCTTTGACCACCAGGGAATTTACAAGTAACCTTTACACTATCCTAAACCTCCCCTGATGTTGGGATTACAAGGATAACTGAGAGCAGGGGGCCCATTGAATGTCGCCTAAAGCCCCATTTTCTATGAGGTTGGCCCTTGAACCTCCCTTTTAAAGGGGGTTGACCACTTCTTAAGAAAAAACTAATAGCCAGCTCCTGTGCCCCCATTAAAATTAGGAAAACTTGTTCTCCCCTCCCTCTGATGCTCAGTTCCAGTGCTGCGTCCCTCAATTCTCCTTTATTCATTCTTGTACTTGCGAAAAGCAGCGCCACCATTGCGGCCACTGATTGGCTCAGTGGCAACACAGTCCCGCGCCACACATCATTGTTTGGAAGTGAACAGCCCTGAACAGTGTTGACATCTCCGTTTGGAAGCACAAAAATTAAAACGGAGGACTGGAGAGACGCAGAGCTGGAATCGGAGGAAGGGGAGAATCCTTTTTTTTTTTTTTTACGGGTCCCAAGATGCTGGCTATTAGTTTTTATTAAAGGGAATGTGTCATCAAAAATGAGTCATTGTTTAAGTCCTGTTTTTATGTTACACACATTTTTTTTAGTAATGTTTATTTTTTTATTTTTCATATAACTTTCAATATTTTTTTAATAATTCTTAAGTCTTGCAGTTTTCACTTTGGCCACTAGGTCTTGTTTGCACTGCTTTGACAGCAGTCAGAGAGATGCTTTACAGTAGCTTCATGCACATAGGAGACTTAAGACTGACTCAGTGCCATTCAATTCTATAGGAGAGTTTTCTAGTCATGCTCTATGACGTGGGAAGAAATCAGTGTGCAGGGAGGTGAAAGGGTGAACTGTGACATCTCCTCTTGTGACTGCTGGATCCTGTGTTATCTATTCACACTGGGGTCTTCTTTAAGTTTGACCCTCTTTGTGCTGATAATGAGCAGACAACTGAGAATCTTTCTGTACAGAACAGGAAGTGTCAGACTATTATTAGGCCTAGTGGCCAAAGTGAAGACTGTAGGACTTAAGAATTATTACAAAATATTGAAAGTGATATGGAAAATTAAAAAAAAATATAACCAAAAATTCTTAAAAAATGTGTTGGACATAAAAATGTGAATTAAACAATGTCATTTTTGATGACACATTCCCTTTAAGAAGTGGACAATCCCTTCAATATGGTATCATGGTTATCAGACATCTATGATGATGCTTTTCAAATCACAAGGCATTATGGGAAAGGAGCTGGAAAGCTCACTGCGCCCTCTATAGGTTGTAACAAATCCTCAATTTACTTCTGATTCACTGAATCTTTGAGAAGCAAAAAAGGAATAATTGTCAAGCAATATTGCTCATCTACATACGCGTTTCGGGGTTTTGCCCCTCATCAGTGTAGAGCAGAGCGATATTGGCTTGACTGGTGGGAGGCAATGAGTGGGTATGAGGAGGGGAACATCTCTCCTTATGGAGAGCACAGTTAAGGTGTGTAGTGTTTTGTTTTGCCTTTTAGCCCACTACTCAGCATCTGCATATCACAAGGCATTATGGGAAAGGAGCTGGAAAGCTCACTGCGCCCTCTATAGGTTGTAACAAATCCTCAATTTACTTCTGATTCACTGAATCTTTGAGAAGCAAAAAGGAATAATTGTCAAGCCAATATTGCTCATCTACATACGCGTTTCGGGTTTTGCCCCTCATCAGTGTAGAGCAGAGCGATATTGGCTTGACTGGTGGGAGGCAATGAGTGGGTATGAGGAGGGGAACATCTCTCCTTATGGAGAGCACCAGTTAAGGTGTGTAGTGTTTTGTTTTGCCTTTTAGCCACTACTCAGCATCTGCATATCACAAGGCATTATGGGAAGGAGCTGGAAAGCTCACTGCGCCTCTTAAGGTTGTAACAAATCCTCAATTTACTTCTGATTCACTGAATCTTTGAGAAGCAAAAATGAATAATTGTCAAGCCAATATTGCTCATCTACATACGCGTTTCGGGGTTTTTGCCCCTCATCAGTGTAGAGCAGAGCGATATTGGCTTGACTGGTGGGAGGCAATGAGTGGGTATGAGGAGGGGAACATCTCTCCTTATGGAGAGCACCAGTTAAGGTGTGTAGTGTTTTGTTTTGCCTTTTAGCCCACTACTCAGCATCTGCATATCACAAGGCATTATGGGAAAGGAGCTGGAAAGCTCACTGCGCCCTCTATAGGTTGTAACAAATCCTCAATTTACTTCTGATTCACTGAATCTTTGAGAAGCAAAAAGGAATAATTGTCAAGCCAATATTGCTCATCTACTTACGCCGTTTCGGGGTTTTGCCCTCAGTGTAGAGCAGAGCGATATTGGCTTGACTGGTGGGAGGCAATGAGTGGGTATGAGGAGGGGAACATCTCTCCTTATGGAGAGCACCAGTTAAGGTGTGTAGTGTTTTGTTTTGCCTTTTAGCCCACTACTCAGCATCTGCATATCACAAGGCATTATGGGAAAGGAGCTGGAAAGCTCACTGCGCCCTCTATAGGTTGTAACAAATCCTCAATTTACTTCGATTCACTGAATCTTTGAGAAGCAAAAAGGAATAATGTCAAGCCAATATTGCTCATCTACATACGCGTTTCGGGGTTTTGCCCTCATCAGTGTAGAGCAGAGCGATATTGGCTTGATGGTGGGAGGCAATGAGTGGGTATGAGGAGGGGAACATCTCTCTTATGGAGAGCACCAGTTAAGGTGTGTAGTGTTTTGTTTTGCCTTTTAGCCCACTACTCAGCAATCTGCATATCACAAGGCATTATGGGAAAGGAGCTGGAAAGCTCACTGCGCCCTCTATAGGTTGTAACAAATCCTCAATTTACTTCTGATTCACTGAATCTTTGAGAAGCAAAAAGGAATAATTGTCAAGCCAAAATTGCTCATCTACATACACGTTTCGGGGTTTTGCCCTCATCAGTGTAGAGCAGAGCGATATTGGCTTGACTGGTGGGAGGCAATGAGTGGGTATGAGGAGGGGAACATCTCTCCTTATGGAGAGCACCAGTTAAGGTGTGTAGTGTTTTGTTTTGCCTTTTAGCCACTACTCAGCATCTGCATATCACAAGGCATTATGGGAAAGGAGCTGGAAAGCTCACTGCGCCCTTATAGGTTGTAACAAATCCTCAATTTACTTCTGATACACTGATCTTTGAGAAGCAAAAAGGAATAATTGTCAAGCCAATATTGCTCATCTACATACGCGTTTCGGGGTTTTGCCCCTCATCAGTGTAGAGCAGAGCGATATTGGCTTGACTGGTGGGAGGCAATGAGTGGGTATGAGGAGGGGAACATCTCTCCTTATGGAGAGCACCAGTTAAGGTGTGTAGTGTTTTGTTTTGCCTTTTAGCCACTATCAGCATCTGCATATCACAAGGCAATATGGGAAGGAGCTGGAAAGCTCACTGCGCCCTCTATAGGTTGTAACAAATCCTCAATTTACTTCTGATTCACTGAATCTTTGAGAAGCAACAAGGAATAATTGTCAAGCCAATATTGCTCATCTACATACGCGTTTCGGGGTTTTGCCCCGAAACGCGTATGTAGATGAGCAATATTGGCTTGACAATTATTCCTTTTTGCTTCTCAAAGATTCAGTGAATCAGAAGTAAATTGAGGATTTGTTACAACCTATAGAGGGCGCAGTGAGCTTTCCAGCTCCTTTCCCATAATGCCTTGTGATATGCAGATGCTGAGTAGTGGGCTAAAAGGCAAAACAAAACACTACACACCTTAACTGATGCTTTTCAAGAAATCCGATTTTCTTGGTGACCAGAACAGACATTCAGTGGGATCCTTCTAGCGCTCACAGATTTCAGTTGTGTTTGGTATGTCATCTTAGGTTATTATTTTTTATTTTTGCACACGGTGAGTAATACATTATGGCATCCCGCACCTGCTTTTCCAACCACACACATGTATGAGAGTCGGCTTCTGCAGGTCAGCACCTTGACGGAGACAACTAGTGACACAGTGACACAGTACAGTAATCCGGTGCATTTAAGTTCAAGGCGGTGTTTTCAAGCGTGGGTGTGTTAGGTGGTGTCCTGTTTGGTAAGAGTTTTAATACTTGGATATTAATGATGTACAGGATTATTACACTCTTTTCTCTATTCCTGCATTTATGGGTACAACGTTCACATCGGAATTAGTGAACGATTTCTTCTATTTCTCCTGTTTTATTCATGTTCTTCATCTATTTATACAGGTGGCCGGATGGGAAGCGTAAAAGAAAGAATAGCCAATGTATGGGAAAAAGCGGCATGTCAGGTATGAAGTTCAATGAGGGAGTCTGAGGGGGGATTGTGCTTCTAGAACACAAAACCTGTCATGTAACCCTTCTTATATCTCTTGTCACCCCTTCTGTATCATGTAACGCCCTCAGTTGCTTCTTCTGCTTTGCACTCCACCATCATTTTGTTCTCATATTCTTAAAACAATCCTCCAAGACCTAAATCGGTCTCACTTATTAGAGAATAAGGCACACTGTGATGTCTGGGCATGGAGAACTTCTCTTAGAGACCACCTCTCTGGGGTTTACGACTCATCCATGGACTTGAAACACATCCATATGGTTCAGTGTTGGTCCATGGATGAGACCCAGGTGCACAAATGACCAGTTCTGATCAGGAAAATGAGAGCAGGATGTGGACTCTGTTATTCATTTAGTTATTTTATGCTTTTCTGGAGACTCGAAACACATCAAAGGGTTGAACCTTGGCCATTCTTCACGCCCCTGCTTCATGCTGGAGTCTGTCTGGGGCATTGCTATGGCTCAAGTGTGTGATATACTCTACGCTTCCCTTGCGCTATTTTGGAAAGTATGCTTACTATTTTATCAGCCACCTAAATTCTCCTGTCATAGGAGCCAGCAAGCCGTGAAATATAAATCACATTTCTGTAAGTCAGAGAAAAGTCTAGTAATCAATACAGATCTATCATGAGCCTGACATGACTAGTTTGGGCATGATGGTGGCTTCCGAATTTTTTTTCTATGCAAATAACAAGTCATTGCCTGACATGTTTTACTTCTACATGGACAGTATATTACAGAAAATCCCTTAAAGAAGAACGGACAGGTATATTTTAATAAATCCCTGTGACATAACAATTCTGGAGCATCTACTCTAATAATGCAGTGTTATGCTGTTCCTCTGTGACTGCTCCTAGAAATGTATTATATTACCATTCAACCTACTTAGTGTTGTCATTTGGGGGAAAGGGGCGCCTGCACAATGACCGTCAGCAGTGATTGGACATTGGCAGATTATACTGGGATGCACCCCCAATTGGTAACACCCAGCTGACAGATTGGTAATACACTTCCAGGAGGAATAACAGAGGAACAGCACAACACAGTTTTATTTATATATATATATATTATATATATATATATATATATATATATTATATATATATATATATATACATATACACACACACACACACATTCATTACGAAATTGGAGGGGTTTTTTTTTCCTTTTTTTTATTACTGTGTTGTGCAGTTCCTCTGCTATTCACCCTAAAAATGTATTACTGAATCAGTCAAATGGGTGTTACCAAATTGGGGAGGGGTGTGTCCTTGCACAATCTGTCATTGTCCAATCAGTGCTGAAAGCCAGTGTGGACAGGGACACCCCCCCATCGGGTAACACCCAGATGACTGATTGGTAATATATTTCTTGAAAGAGGAACAGCACAACGCAAAGTTACAAGATACTCTAGAATTGTTATTTCACAGGGAACACTTGGATTTACCAAAGACAGACCTGTCAGGAGATGCCACAGGTCCTCTTTAATAAGTCATAGCAAGGATTGGACAGCATGTATTTTGTCCATGAGGCTTTGCTGATATTGGAGGCAAGACAGTATATCAGGTGCTGTCTATGATACTACAGGCTTATTATCACTATCTGCTCTCGTGCGGCCTTACCAAAATGGCGGTCGTGAAGGTGACTCAGTTCAAATTGGCCCCAGTACCCTTCACCTAGATGGTGATATAGCTATGCATGGCTACCACTTTCAGGAACAGTGGTTTCGATGGGGCTGCTTTACAGAATTACGTATGGTAAGAGAGGCAGAAAGCAGAAGGCATGTGCAAGATGTACATTCATGTAAAGTAGCTGTATGGTGGGCCCCAGGAATCATCTCCAATGGTGGGCTCCAAGAATCTACTCCACTGGTGGGCCCCAAGAATCTACTCCCCTGGTGGGCCCCAAAAATCACCTCCACTGGTGGCCCCCAAGAATCACCTCCACTGGCGGGCCCCCAGAATCTTCTCCACTGGTCGGCAACAAGAATTTACTCCACTGGTGGGCCCAAGAATCTACTCCACTGGTGGGCCCCAAGAATCTACTCCACCGGTGGTCCCCAAGAATCTACTACACTGGTGGGCCCAAAAAATATACTCCACTGGTGGGCCCCAAGAATCTACTCCACTGGTGGGCCCCAAAAATCTACTCCACTGGTGGGCCCCAAACATCTACTCCACAGGTGGGCCCCAAAAATCGACTCCACAGGTGGGCCCAAAATATCTACTCACTGGTGGTCCCAAGAAATCTACTCCACTGGTGGGCCCCAAGAATCTACTCCACTGGCTTGTCCCAAAAATCTACTCCACTGGTGGTCCCCAAAAATCTACTCCACGGGTGGGCCCCAATAATCTCCTCCACTGGGGGGCCCCATAAATATACTCCACTGGTGGGCCCCACAAATCTACTCCACTGGTGGCCCCCAAGAATCACCTACCCTGGCGGGCCCCCAGAAACTACTCCACTGGCGGGCCCCCACAATCAACTCCACAGGCGGGCCCCCAGCAACAACACCGCTGGCGGGCCCCCACGCATCAACTCCGCTGGCGGGCCCCCACGCATCAACTCCGCTGGCGGGCCCCCACGCATCAACTCCGCTGGCGGGCCCCCACGCATCAACTCCGCTGACGGGCCCCCACGCATCAACTCCGCTGACGGGCCCCCACGCATCAACTCCGCTGGCGGGCCCCCACGCATCAACTCCGCTGGCGGGCCCCCACGCATCAACTCCGCTGGCGGGCCCCCACGCATCAACTCCGCTGGCGGGTCCGAGGTCCTGTAGTTGGACTCTGGCTATGGAAAGCATCTGCGTACACTGCTTTAGTAATTACCACATTGGGCACCACACATACACATAGTAATGATGAATCTAATTACACAGCAGCACAAGCAAGGTGTATTGCTCGATGGCACACTGCCTGTTGCACTGTGTTTTCCTCCTTTGTAATATGACCATGATGAATGTCATAACACCAATGTCCTGTCAAGCCCCTCCACAGCAGAAGCCGCTAGTTCACCCCACACAGCAGCCCCCCACCCCTCACCCTGCTGCCATCTCTGCACCGTCCAGACAGGATCTCAGAGTTATAAAACATAATTACTTCCGAAATGGCAAGAGAGAGATATTCAGAAGGGAGAGACACTCGATAATTGCTTACAACACAATGAACAGACCTCCTTGTGTTCCTGTGTCTCCATGCCTTGGCCTGGCTGTGTGTGTGTGTTCTCTATGGCAGCATCTGTGTAAGATCCTTTGTGTTTCCTTTGCTTGTTCTTTAACACTCTGCTTGTTTCTGTTATTGACCTGTTGTTCTGGCACACTGTGTCAGTAGTCTGTCCATACCCCCACAACCTGTATCCATGTTATTGACTTGAATAAGACTGTCCCCCTCCTTTCACCCGGTGACACAGGTGACAGCTCGGTATCTCTGCTCTCTGCAGGGTATATCCCTAGCTACTTGGACAAAGATGAGCCATGCGTGGTGTGCAGCGATAAGGCCACAGGTTACCACTACCGGTGCATCACCTGTGAGGGCTGCAAGGTGAGTAAGCTGTCCTAGCCGCCGCTGTAATCTCCTGTGCCTGACGTCTTGATATACTGATGTCTGCTTAGAATGCAAGGACGGTTCTCCCGATATCGTAGTGTGATGAAATTAGTCATTAATATGAGTTTGTTGAGAACACAGAAAGCTGCTGATGTGGGCAAAACGTGGTTGGGTTTTTTTTCTTTACAACTTTTTGATAGAGTCATTAATATGAGGAAAATGTCATTATAGATTTCCCTGCTCAGTCGAGTGTAAAAGCTCTCCTCAGTGTCCTGGTACGAACGGAGAATTAACATTTAAGAACAGGATCTCCTGCAAGTACAGCACATAGCTCATACATGCCAACTCTCCCGTTTTTGGCGGGGGGGTCCCGCTATTTGGGGTCCCCCCGCCCTCCCGGGGGAGTTGGCATTCCTCCCGCCACCTGCAGGCGGCGGGGGTCCTTTAAATTACCGCGGCGCAAGAGTTTGCGCTGGTGCGCTACTCTTGCCGCCGCCGGACCGCTCCTACAGGCGGGTGAAGCGGCCGCAGCGGCCGCTCACCCGCCCGCGGTCTCACTGTGCGGGGAGGAGGCAGGAGGGATCGCTCCCTCCTCCCTCCTCTCCCTGTATGTACGGCGCCGGTGTGTGCGCCGTACATACAGGACAGCGTCACAGGGGGAAGTGACGCGCGGCTGCAGGGGAGTGACGTGCGGCTGCTCTCACTTCCCCCTGCGCCGCTGAGGAGATCGGGCAGGAGCGGCCGCGCTGCAGGAGCCTGGTAAGGTAAGTGGATTTTATTATTTTATTTTTATAAGCTTTAGGGGGCTCTACCTGGCTAACAGAGAGGGCAACTACCTGGCAACAGAGGGGGCACTACCTGGCAACAGAGGGGGCACTACCTGGCAACAATGGGGGCATCACCTGGCAACAATGGGGGCAACTACCTGGCAACAATGGGGGCATCACCTGGCAACAATGGGGGCACCTACCTGGCTAACAAAGGGGGCACTACCCGGCAACAAAGGGGGCACTACCTGGCAACAGAGGGGGCACTACCTGGCAACAAAGGGGGCACTACCTGGCTAACAGATGGGGGCACTACCTGGCTAACAGATGGGGGAACTACCTGGCAACAGAGGGGGCACTACCTGGCAACAGAGGGGGCACTACCTGGCAACAGAGGGGACATCTACCTGGCAACAGAGGGGACATCTACCTGGCTAACAGATGGGGGCACTACCTGGCTAACATGGGGGCACTACCTGGCTAACAGATGGGGGCACTACCTGGCTAACAGATGGGGGAACTACCTGGCTAACAGATGGGGGAACTACCTGGCTAACAGATGGGGGAACTACCTGGCAACAGAGGGGACATCTACCTGGCTAACAGATGGGGGCACTACCTGGCTAACAGATGGGGGCACTACCTGGCTAACAGATGGGGGCACTATCTGGCTAACAGATGGGGGCACTACCTGGCTAACAGATGGGACATCTACCTGGCAACAGAGGGGGCATTACCTGGCAAACAATGGGGGCACTACCTGGCAACAATGGGGGCACTACCTGGCAACAATGGGGGCACTACCTGGCAACAATGGGGGCACTACCTGGCAAACAATGGGGGCACTACCTGGCAACAATGGGGGCACTACCTGGCAAACAATGGGGGCACCTACCTGGCAAACAATGGGGGCACCTACCTGGCTAACAATGGGGGCACCTACCTGGCTAACAGATGGGGGAACTACCTGGCTAACAGAGGGGGGAACTACCTGGCTAACAATGGGGGCACCTACCTGGCTAACAATGGGGGCACCTACCTGGCTAACAATGGGGGCACCTACCTGGCTAACAATGGGGGCACCTACCTGGCTAAAAATGGGGGCACTACCTGGCTAACATTTGGGGGCACCTACCTGGCTACCAATGGCGGCACCTACCTGGCTAACAATGGGGGCACCTACCTGGCTAACAAAGGGGGGCATCTACCTGGCTACAAATTTGGCTCTACCTGGCTACAGAGGGGGCATCTACTTGGCTACAAGGGGGCATCTACCGGCCTGTAAGGGGCACTACCTGGTTATGGGGGGCTACTACCTGGCTATAAGGGCATATACCTGGCTTTCTTCCAAAGCCGTTATGCAGTTTAGGTGGAGTGGGTGTGGCTTTTTTGAAGGGGCGTGGCATACCGAAAAGATGGGCGTGTCCATGCAAATTTTTGCCGCGGCGCGCTACGCGCGCCGCCCGCTAGAATCTCCTGCTTTTTCATTTTCAAAAGTTGGCAACTATGACATAGCTGTCTTCATTACAAGGCTAGCTTACTACCTGGTATTCTGCTCCAGGCTGCGATAATAGGGACCCTTTTCTGTCGTCCAGAATTGTGTGGAGTTTAATGGTGCTATGTCTGCTGCTTGCAGTTGGCACACAGAATAAGGCAGGAAATACCAACAGGAAATGACCAAAGCAGATTAAAAATGGATTAAAAACAGCCTAAACAATTTAAATAGTAAACTAGGATGCAAGTGACAAGTATAATGTGGATAGATAGATAGATAGATAGATAGATAGATAGATATGAGATAGATAGATAGATAGATAGATAGATATGAGATAGATAGATAGATAGATAGATATGAGATAGATAGATATGAGAGAGAGAGATAGATAGATAGATATGAGATAGATAGATATGAGAGAGATAGATAGATAGATATGAGATAGATAGATAGATATGAGATAGATAGATAGATATGAGATAGATAGATAGATATGAGATAGATAGATAGATATGAGATAGATAGATAGATATGAGATAGATAGATAGATAGATAGATAGATAGATAGATAGATATGAGATAGATATGAGATAGATAGATATGAGATAGATAGATATGAGATAGATAGATAGATAGATATGAGATAGATAGATAGATATGAGATAGATAGATATGAGATAGATAGATAGATAGATAGATAGATATGAGATAGATAGATATGAGATAGATAGATAGATATGAGATAGATAGATATGAGAGAGATAGATATGAGAGAGATAGATATGAGAGAGATAGATATGAGATAGATAGATAGATATGAGATAGATAGATAGATATGAGATAGATAGATATGAGATAGATAGATATGAGATAGATATGAGATAGATAGATAGATATGAGATAGATAGATAGATATGAGAGAGATAGATATGAGAGAGATAGATATGAGAGAGATAGATATGAGAGAGATAGATATGAGAGAGATAGATATGAGAGAGATAGATATGAGAGAGATAGATATGAGAGAGATAGATATGAGAGAGATAGATATGAGAGAGATAGATATGAGAGAGAGAGATATGAGAGAGAGAGATATGAGAGAGAGAGATATGAGAGAGAGAGATATGAGAGAGAGAGATATGAGAGAGATAGATAGATATGAGATAGATAGATAGATATGAGATAGATAGATAGATATGAGATAGATAGATAGATATGAGATAGATAGATAGATAGATATGAGAGAGATAGATAGATATGAGAGAGATAGATAGATATGAGAGAGATAGATAGATATGAGAGAGATAGATAGATATGAGAGAGATAGATAGATATGAGAGAGATAGATAGATAGATATGAGATAGATAGATAGATAGATATGAGATAGATAGATAGATAGATATGAGATAGATAGATAGATATGAGATAGAGAGATAGATATGAGAGAGAGAGATAGATATGAGAGAGAGAGATAGATATGAGAGAGATAGATATGAGAGAGATAGATATGAGAGAGAGATATGAGAGAGAGAGATATGAGAGAGAGAGATATGAGAGAGAGAGATATGAGAGAGAGAGATAGATAGATATGACAGAGATAGATAGATAGATATGACAGAGATAGATAGATAGATATGACAGAGATAGATAGATAGATATGACAGAGATAGATAGATAGATATGACAGACAGAGATAGATAGATATGACAGACAGAGATAGATAAATAATAATATAATAATAATAATCTTTATTTATATACCGCCAACATATTCCGCAGCACTTTACAATTTGGATAGATATGAGATAGATAGATATGAGATAGATAGATACACACGTGGACAAAATTGTTTCTGTTAAAGGAAGAAAAACCCACAATGCTCACTGAAATAGCTTGAAACGGACAAAAGTAATATTAATTTAAAATTTACTGAAAATCAGACCTTGAATTTGAGTTGTGGTTAAACCAAAAAAAATTATGATGATAAAATTAAACTGTCCAGGACAAAAGTTATGGTACTCTTAGAAAATATTGAAAATAATTTGACCACAGGGACATGTTAAACTATGTTGTGTCCTGTACTTAGCATCACATGTGTCTAAAAACTTGTAAAACGTCAGTCTGCCTATTTAAAGGATGAAAATAAGTCACTGTGCTGTTTGGTATCATGGTGTGTACCACAATGAACATAGACCAAAGGAAGCTCAAAAGGGAACTGTCTCAAGAGATTAGAAACAAAATTATAGACAAATATGTTAAAGGTAAAAGCGATAAGACCATCTCCAAGCAGCTTATAATAACAGCTGTTACTATAGTTGCACATATTACTGAGAAATAAGGTCCATGGGACTTTAGCCAGCTCCCTTGGATGTGGCCATAAGAGGAAAATTAATGACACATTGAAGAGACAGATAATACAAATAGTAACCAAAGAGCCTAGAAGAACTTCCAAAGAGATTAGAGGTGATCTCCAAAATCAAAGTACGTCAGTGTCATATCACACCATCTGTCACTGTCTTTGCCAAAGTGGAAGAAAACCAAGGAGGAAACCACTATTGAATAATAATTTTATTGACACGCCACAGAGCTTCTGGAAGAATGTCCTTTGGACAGATGAGACAAAACTTGAGTTTTTTGGCAAGTCACATCAGCTCTATGTTCACAGACGCAAAATTGAAGCATACCTAGAAAAGTACATTCTACCTGCTGAGAAAAATGGAGGAGGCTCGGTTATGTCTTGGGGTTGCTTTGCTGCATCTGGCACAGAGTATTTTGAATCCATGCAGGGTACAATGAAATCTCAAGACCATCAAGGCATTCTGGAGCAAAGCTGCCCAGTGTCTGAAAGCTTGGGCTCAGTCGCAGGTCATGGGTCCTCCAACAGGATAATGATGAACACACTGCTAAAAGCATCCAAGATTGGCTGAGAGCAAAGCATTGGACTATTCTGAAGTGACCACTATGAACCCTGATCTAAATCTAAATCCTATTTAACATCTGTGGAGGAAGTTGAAAACCACAGTCTGGAGAAGGCACTTGTACACCTGAGACAACTGCTGCCACCCACCAGGAGTGGGACAAAAACCTAAGGACAGCTGGTGCACCAGGAGTGGGATAAAACCTGTGGATTGTGCAGAAGTCTCACTGAGAGTTAGAGAAATCATTTGTTTGCAGTGATTGCATCAAAAAGTTATGCCACTAAATATTAAGTTAAGGGGACCATCAGTCTTGTCAGCAATGTCTGATTTTCATTAAGTGATTTTTAGTAAATTTACATTCATTATTACTTTTGTCAATTTCACATTATTTCAGTGACCATTGTAGGTTTTTCTTTCTTTAACAGAAGGGTACCAACAATTTTGTCTGGATGGAGGAAGGGAGGGACAAAAGGACAGACGGGTGGTCATGGGATGGATAGATATGAGAGAGACTGAGATAATGAAAGAAATAGAAAGATAGGTTTGAAAGAGATAGATATGAGATCGCTGGATGGTGGTTTTTGACGGACAGAGAAATAGATAGGAAAGTCGTAATAGATATGAGCCGGTTATATTATAGATAAAGAAAGACGCAAGAGTTTGATACCTAAAGGTGTAAGCTTGCACAGAATACTGTGGTGCAGGTTACTTGCTGGTTCCTGACAACATGATGGCCTCCCAAGAAGGAATGGGCTGGGGTTCCTTATATGCTCCCCCATGTAGTCCAATTTTTAAATAAATTGACACATTATAGTGATAAATGAGAGCACACATGAGCAGGGCTGAGATCTGATGTCTTCACTACCAAATGTGACAGGAGAAATGGTGTAAGAGACCTGAGCAGTTCTAGCAGTTTTGTGTACTGATCGTTGCTACGCAGCTTTTCACTGTTTTTCCTCCTATATTTTTAGGTGTTTATTTAGCAGTTAAAACAATGGAGCAGATTTCCTAGAACTGTCTGATACTTAGCCAGTGTAAACTCTGCAGATGTAAGCTGCCCATACACCTTTAATAGCTGTCGGCTGACAGCGCTACCTGATTCCCACACACAAATACACACTGGGAAGAACAAAATCCACTGCCAGACATGTTTGGCTGCAGCCTACCTCTAAGGAAAGCAAGAGGATCAGATATTGAAATTCACCATGCATTGTGCTTCTCTCTCCTGACGTCATGTGGGGTATTAGCTGGAGGCCACCTACACATCACACAGTTGGTCCCATCCAAAACGCTGGGTTTGACCATCCATTACCTCCTGTGTTAGAAGGTCTTAAAGGGGGGATCTCACTACAAGGATTGCTTTTTATGTTAAAGATCTTGCAAAAACAAGTCACTTTGCAATATTTGTCCATTAACAGGGTTCTACCTATTCTGAGATATGCCCTATTGCATGGGCTGCATCAGCTCCTCAGGTCGCTATAGCTACAGACCTGTTCAATCTCTCTTGATGGGCTGCCAGCTCTGGTTGCTATAGCTACAGACCTGGCTTCTACTGCAGCCTAGTAGAATCTAGTAAGTACACCACTGAATTAAAAATGAAACCAGGAAAACAGGACTGAGGTAAGATGAATCAGTGTAGTGAGACAACCCCTTTAATAATGTGCCAAATTGATTGCAGAGTCAACACTGTTAGTCAACACTGTCTAAAATATGGCGAATTTATCTAACTCCTTACCCGCTATTATTTGGCTTTGGCCAGCTTCCATTTGGAGCTTTCATCATAGAGGTCAGACTCGGGCTGGTCCACAGGGGAAACCCCTGGTGAGCCCCTGAGCAAGGTAGACCTGCATATACATTCTCAGAAGGGGCAAAAAAGCAGAGAAAGAGAGGCAAAAGGCAGAATATAGGAGGCAGGTACAGTCATTTACAGTTGGTGTATGGTGGGCCCCCAAAATAAACGCCATCTGTGGGCCCATAAACAACTCAACTGGTGGGCCCCTAGAGTCCACTCCACCTGTGGGCCCGAGGCACCCCAGTTCGACAATGATAGAGATGGTACCAGATCTCCGCTTCCTATGATAGTGCCCATTATTTTAACAGAGAAAATCGTGCTGCATGCTGTGTTATTTTTTCCATTATTTTTTTCATTATTTTTAAAGGCGTCTGCGCTGAATGGTCTGAAAATAACCTCTGACACAGATGTGAAAGTATTTTGCACCAAAATTTACTGTTGTGTGTCTCAAGTCATACCCCCTTTCAGCGAAGCCATACCTCTTGTTGGGGAACAAAAGTGTCTAAAACACAATATTAATCCAGTGTAAGGCATGTATGCTGTCTTCTGGCACAATTGTAATAATAAATCTGCCTCTGTATGTTGTGATATCCTGTACATTACCCTCGTTCGGTCAGGTGTCAGGAACTAGGAACAGTTGGATAATATTTTTAGCAAAATTGAAGTTGTCTAAAATATTTTATTTATGCTGCAGGGCTTCTTTCGCCGCACAATCCAGAAGAATCTGCACCCCTCCTATTCTTGCAAGTACGATGGCTGCTGTATCATCGACAAGATCACCCGGAATCAGTGCCAGCTCTGTCGCTTTAAAAAATGTATTGCTGTGGGCATGGCAATGGATCGTAAGTATGATGTCTATGATTAGATTGGTGGCTGGGAAGGGTTTTCTAGACAATTCCTTACATTATATTTACACTGAGTATATTACATGTGCTATATCACACAAGCGCGCCCTTATAGGGCACCGTTCATGTCATATAGTCACAAAACATGTATGGTTTTTCTCAGACTGTTCGGTCTTCATTTACCTCCCTCCTTCTCCACAGTTGTCCTGGATGATTCCAAGCGGGTAGCCAAGCGGAAGCTGATTGAAGAAAATCGGGAACGGCGTCGGAAGGAGGAGATGATCAAGACTCTGCAGCAGAGGCCTGAGCCAAGCAGTGAAGAATGGGATCTGATTCGTATCGTGACAGAAGCTCACCTAAGCACCAATGCACAGGGCAGCCATTGGAAGCAGCGCAGGAAGTTCTTGGTGAGACCTGATGAAAGGCGGAAGTTTAGGAGAAATAGTCACTGCATGTTACATGTGTACTGTAGGCTACGCCATCATCTTTACTACCAGGAGGTGGCTCACAACAGTGACCATCCCCAAATGTACTGCGATTCTGCACCATGCTTGATCATTGGTTGAAGAATGGCTGAAATGATCATTGCTTTGGTGTCATACATATACTTCAGAAGTCCCTGAAAACTTCCTTCACATCTCTTTAAGCGCCGGGAAGCAGGGGAAACCTCCGATCCCTGGCACCTATCCCTGTGATTGCTGCAATCCGTGACCGTGGCATAATCAAAGGGGATTCCCCTGCACCATCGGGTGATCGGGACTCCCGGTGACCCGATAGCGCCCAGGAAAGTCTGTACAGACAGCCCTGGGGATCTAGAGTAGGGCTGTCTGTATAGGAAGCCTGCGGTCAGGGCACATTGTGTGCTGCCCTGACTGCAGCCTGTGACAGTATGACACAGAAGGTAAGGTATTAGAGTACATGAATATGCTAATGCATTACTGAGTGTAAAAAAAAGTGTTAAATAGTTATCCCTTAATGGGATTTTTTTAAAAAGTAAAAAAAAAGTTTAATGAAATAAAATAAAAATATTTAATAAAAAAATTATTTTGCAGGCATTGCACAAAAAAACCCCACTACACATATTAGGTATCTACAAGACTGTAATAACCTGTAGAATCAATCAAATAGGGAAGTGGGAAATCAAGTGGGAAATGTGAATGGTGTAAAAAAAAAAAAAAAACTTAAACTACGCTCCCAAAAAATAGAATTTTTCCGGCATAAAAAAAAAAAAAAAAAATGTCACTTAAAACAATAAAAAAAATTACAACTGTTGAACTGCAGAGGCAAAAACTTAAAAAATTTGCTGGTCATTAAAGCCTTTTCAGGCCTGGAGCTTAAAGAGAACCTGTCCCATAGTTTTTGCCTCCCTTGCCGAGGACAGAACAAGGTAGGATCAGACCTGCTGTTTCCAGCACTGTGTCCCTTATTCTGTAAAATGCTGTAGTTTTCGTGTATTTAATGCTTAAATCTGCAGTTTTCAGCTCGAAGTGTCCTTCAGAGTGTCAGTTTTTTTCAAACCCCGCCCACCTGAGGCTAGCCCCTCCCACCTCAACTGACAAACCTATTACTTTGAATAGGTAGAAACATGTTAATAACTGTCAGTGGGCGGGGCTAACCTTTGGTGGGCGGAGCTAAAACCTGCTCATGAATAAGATTTAAGGGGTAAATGCTCTAAAACTCCTGCATCTTACAGAATAAGGGACACAGCGCTGGGACCAGCAGGTCTGACACTGGCGTGTGCTGCCCTCAGCAAAGGGGGCATAACCTATGTGACAGGTTCTCTTTAAGGGTATGTTCACACAGTGTTTTTTAAGGTGTAAATTTATGCTCCAAAATCAGCTTAAAAAAATGCCTGATTAGAAGCGTATTTTGAAGCGTTTTTTGAAACCTCCTATCCCCATTGTCTCCTATGGGGATTTTATAAGCGAAAAACGCCTCAGGAATTGACCTCACATCAGCTTCAAAAACCACCTGATTAGAAGCGTATTTTGAAGCATTTTTTTTTTTGTTTTTTTTTTATAAGCGTATTTTCGAAAATCCTATCCCCATGGTTGACTACGGGGATTTTACAAATGAAAAACGCCTCAAGAATTGACATGTCACTTATTTTTACATCCGTAAGGCTATGTCTACACTGCATCGGACAAAAAAACGCCTGAAAGCGGCCATTTTTTCTCCGATGCAGGACCGTGGCTTTTGTCGCGCTTTGTACAAAAACCGCGGTCGCTTCTCGTTTTCCTGACGTCGCCCATACAATAGTATTGTATGGGAAGACGTCAAGAAGACGAGAAGCGCCGACCTATTATACAACATGTTGTACACCGCTGCCAAAAGACGGGCAGAGAAAAGATGAGCTGTAGAGACAGCAGCTCGTCTTTCCTATTGCCACCTATGGGGCAGCAGGAACAATTGTATCGGCGCGCTTTTTTTTTTAATTTTTTTTTTAAAGCGCCAAAGATACGATTGTTTTCGTGTGCAGTGTGGACATAGCCTAATTGCTTCCAAAAAACAGCTCGCAATTATGCTTGTGAAATACGCTTCATGTGAATGACAAGGCGTATTTTACATTATATTCAATGAGAAATGATTTGAAACTTGTGTTAGGCTGATTTAGGACCGTTTTCCAGTGCGTAAAACGCGCTACAAACGGCCCCAAAAAATGTCGTGTGAACATATCCTACCCTAAGGGGTTAATTAGTGCAACAGTAGCTTAAAATAATGAAAACCAGCTTTGACCTGGACAACCCCTTCACATATCGATAAATCAGATGTTATGAACATTTTTGGAAGCTTTCATTTTCTTATTATTATGGTTGATGAATAATGTTTTTAATGGAGAACTATAGGGTACACTGTGATAGAGGCTCAGCGCTATGTCTAGCCGCAAAGGTAGATGAAATAGGGATGCAAGTACAGGTCGCCATGGTTTTTACAGATGGCTGCTACACTACACTACCAATGCAGACCACAGCAGAACATGCCACATTCACTGCGTATACAGGAAGGTCCGGTACAGCTATAATACAGATATGAAGTACACTTGTGTGGATGAGGACATGGCCTTTAGCTTCCAGATGGAGGAAACAAGTCATTGGTTGTCTTGTGCAATTGTTATGTCCGGATTCATTGTAGACAGCCCTGACTATATAAACCTGAATGTGTAAATGTATACAGGCAGTCCCCGGGTAACGAACGGGACAGGGACTGTAGGTTGGTTCTTAAGTTGAATTTGTATGTAAATCAGAACAGGTAGATTTATTAAATGTAATTCCAGCACACAAGTTTTTTTTTAGTTTTGGAAAGTGCAGGGAAGGATTTTCATATTTGTTTTACTGTCTGTGCCCCTGTTAAGAAGATTTCCACCTCATGTGCTTGTGTGGCATGCTGGAACTTGTCGTTCCACAGCTCGTATCTGCTGTGGAACATGGAACTACAAGTGCCAGCATTCCCCATAAGTCTCTGTTTGTAACTAGGGGACAGATGTAAGTCGGAACGGTGTAAGTCAAGGACTGCCTGTATAATGTAGTGATTGAAGGGGTGCAGAGAATGCTTTCTCCGAGCACAGAGGTTTTCAACAGGGCAGAGACCTGTTAGGCATCTGCCATTTAAAACCCTGCATTCTTCATTAACCCTGTCCTTTCTTTTCCCAGTCTAGGGGACGCACATAGGGCTGGTATTATAATGAGGTGCGGGCAAGCGCAGAGTTTGATATGTGTGCATGTCAGGATGCAGCCGGGAATCTCTTGATTTCCTTAAGCAAACATCCTGTGCAGATGGAGAGGCTGTGACCTCGCACAGAGAGCAAACGGCATCTGTTAAACCCTTCCATACTTTCACCCATTGGCAAAGCAGCACAGCCTGCTGAAAAGTGTGCGCGTAGACAGTAAGGATGCACAGGTCATCATACCACTGACATCCTGTGTGCACCCAAGGGATGCTGAGAGTAGTAGTTCTTGTGTTTAAGAGCACTCAGTAATGCTAGAGTCCGTATGGCTATGGTTCTTTTTCTCAATAGTGCGTGCCTCGTGTCCGTATATTCTTTATATGGACACCTTATGTCACACCAGATGACCTTCTACTACAAACCATGGATACCGTGCTATGCCCTCTTTGCATCTATACCAGTCTCTACTTATCTGCGAAAGTTTTCCATAAAATTGTGGAGTGGGTCTGTGAAAATTAGTGCCCAAAAAAGAATATTTATGAGGTCATTGATGATGCGGGAAAAAGTCCGACTTGCAGTCAGTGTTCCAGTTAAATGGGTTGAAGTCAGGGTTTTGTGCAGCCATTCGAGTTCCTTCACGCCAGACTCTTCAAACTATGTCTTTAAGGACCTTGCCTTATGCACAGGGGGCGCAGTCATGTTGGAACAGGAAAGGGGCGTCCATAGGGCGTTGCAACAAAAATGAAATGCATAATTGTCTAAAAGCTTTTTGTATGCTGTGGCACAATTAACTGAGAATAAAAGCCCAAGCCCCATAGCATTATTTCTGGTCCTTTAAATTCTACAGTAGGCACTATGCATTTTGGGAAGTAGCATCCTCCAAACCCCCACCAGACCCAGATTTGGCCATCAGACTTCCAGATAGTGGAAAGAGTGCCAGCGCTTTTTACACCACCCCAGCCAACGCTTGGCATTATGCATGGTGATCTAAGGCTGGTGTGCAGCTGCTCGGCTATAGAAACCCCACTTTATGAAGCTCCCGACGCACAGATTTCATGCCAGAGCTAGTTTGGAACTCTTTAGTGACTGATACAACAGAAGGTAGGCAGTTTTTATGTGCCGCACAATACAGCACTTGTTGGCCCCTTTCTGATTCATGGCATGTGCCAAGGTGGTGTGCTATGTTTAAAGGATTACTGGCATTAAAATTTTTCTTTTCACATACTGACAAGCATTATGCGACGATTAGGGTATGTTCACACGGCGTATTGGGGCGCGTATTGTACACGGCGCAATACGCCAGGTGTTATGGAAGCACATGCTGATCAGAGCATACTTCCAAAGCATAGGGGCGGCCCTATTAACATGCATTGTTAGCGGTTCATAAGCGCTGCGAACAATTGACACTTCTCTCCCCGGGTGTATAATACGATCGTATTGTACGCCCGGGGAGATGACCTGTAATCCATAGTTCTCTATGAGAACTTTGAATTACCGTAATTGCGGCGCGCATTTCACCGCGTACAAAGCGCAAATACGTGGCGAAATGCGCGCCGGAATTATGCTGTGTGAATATACCCTTAGATGGATTTTTTAAATAATTGGGTTGTGTTATTATATAATATAATATATATATATATATATATATAAATAAAAAATAAAATATATATATGTGTGTGTATGTGTGTATATATATATATATATATACACACACACACACACACATAACGTCAATGTGACTTTCCCTCTGTAAGGTCTGACAGCAGCAGTGAGGATTGCTTTACAGTTATCTTCCAGGCCGGCTATTGTCTGAGAGGTGTAAGTATCAACAGAACCAGATAAGTGTGAAGAAATCTCCTTCTAAGTGCAGAAAACAATTACCCCTTTTCCTTTCATATATGACTCTTTTCATTGCCCTGTGGTTTAATCTAATCTGCTGTTTCCCTGTCCAAAGAATAAAAGAGCAATTATGTCATTACCTACTATTTGTAATGAGACTACATAGCGATCAGCTGCAGTTAAGTAGGATTAGTATGCCTGCCCTACCATTCAAGAGATTTATCTCTCCACAATCAGAACTAGAAAAGACCAAGGTTTTATATGTAATTTTAATTTGCATAGGACTGACAAAATAAAAAAAATAAAAAATTCAAGGAATGTTGATAAAATGTTCCTTTCTGTTGAAAGCGTTCCTTTAAAGTCACTTAGCTCACCTGTACAACCCATACTTCTACTACTGGAAATTGAGTGGTCATATGTTTGGTTTTATAGACCTGTTTGCATCTAGTGTGGCTGAAATATGTGAAGTCAATAATTAGGAGGGGTTCCCACATACTTTTGGCTATATGGTGTATAAAGTCATAATATCTGCTCTGCATAGTAAACTTTTATAAGTTTCCAACACCAAAGCCAGTGACTGTTGTGTGTAGTGTTACACAATGTGTGTAATGTTTTTTACAATGCAGCCATGTTTGGCAGGTAATTCTACTGAAAGATGACCCTTGGCCAGTCCTGACAGGTCTGGTTTAGTCAATCCTTGTGTTCCCTGTGATATAACAATCCTGGAGCCTCTTCTCTTATATCTCTGGGTTGTGCTGTTCCTCTGTCACTCCTTCTAGAAATGAATTACCAATCTGTCAGTTGGGTGTTACCAGTTGGGGGAAAACTGGAATAGTAACGTCCAGGAACACATTTTTAGGAGGAATAACAGAGGAGCCGCACAACACAGAGTTATAAGAGACGATGCTCCAGAATTGTTATTTTACAGGGAACACAAGGATTTACCTAGAAATATGAGGAGCGGTCACCAGTCCTCTTTAACATTTGTGCATTAGATCATTGCACTTTCAACTTTTCTTTTGCCTGCGCTTTGCATTTTTCAGTGGTAAATGTATTATATGAATGATTTAAAGTTGGAATATATTTCTCAATTTTCTTGTTGGCTGCAGCCTGAAAGATTTCCTATCGTGTAGGTGTGGAGTTGTTCTGTATCAGTCAGTATGTAGCAGGTAGATCAGTCCCTATGTGCATATACATGTACAGGAATTCAGTGATTCAAAGGAACAGAAGGTCAAAATTCTTTCACATCTCTTATATGGAGCCTTTCTCTGTATAAGCAGGGTTCGGTAGATGCCTACAAGCTTTGCTGATCTTTTAGGGCGCATCCCCACAGCATAGGACAAATACCGGCCGGTTTGCTGGCCGGTATTTGTCCTGTATTGCGCCCGTCCCCACGCGCCCGGGCGGGGACGGGGGATTTTCTCCGCGATGAGCGGAGAAGAGCCCTCCCTCCTCCCATTGAGAAGCACATATTCCATCTGAAAACCGGACGGAAGATGGAGCTTGCTCAATGTTTTACCGACGGTGGCAAAACCGCCGGGCGGAAAACCCATGCAGTGGGGACAGCTGCACGGGTTTTCCATAGAGCACAATTGTGCTCATTTTAGGCCGGTTTTTCAGGCGGTCTGAAAAACCGCAAACCGGACGAAAACCTGTGCCAGCGTGCATTTCGTGGCATATTTGTGCTCTTATACAAGCGAGATGCGCGCCGAAATTGGGGTAATCCATAGTTCTCATAGAGAACTATGGATTATGCCTCCTCTCTCCGCTCATACAATACGATCGTGTTGCACGCGCAGAGAGATAAATGACATGTAATGAATGTCTATTCCCCCCCTCCCCTGCGTAGTGGGAGTACGCACGTATCAGCGCAACTCCCAAACACCCTGGCGTAATTTGCAGGCTGTACTGTACGCCCCGCAATTAGCCTTACAGTATACTTTTTCAGGCAGGAGCAATACTGACCATACTCCTGTCAGGGGCCCTGATCAAATTTTATAGAAGAAAAGGCCCACTGATAGGGTTCAGGTAAGAATTAAGAATTAGTGGCGCATGTTTTTGCTCTGGCTATTAATTCGTAATGGGTATTTCAGAAAGGAAACAGTGTTGGAAAACCTTGTCCAAAACCGCGTCTGATCAGGCACTGTTGAGGTGTTTTTCAGATGAAGTTTTGCCGCCGATTTGGATGCTGAAAATTCAGCGTCCAAATCAGCTGTGTGAACTTAAGCTTAGACCATTGTTTCTCAACTCCAGTCCTCACGCCCCACCAACAGGTCATGTGTTCAGGATCTCCCACAAAATGCACTGACAAAAATGATATCACCTGTGCAATACTGAGGAAATCCTGAAAACATGACCTGTTGGTGGGTCTTGAGGACTGGAGGTGAGAAACACTGGCTTAGACCCAAGGCTGTCATCGGGGCTGTGTTGATAGTACTCCTATCAGGGGCCCTGAGAAAATTTATTTCTGCAGCTATGGTTCAAGGATGTGGTAATGGGCAGAGGAGCCCAGATGCTTTGGCTGTGTAGGGCCCTCAAATTACTTATGGCAGCTCTGTATAAACTACAAAGCATAGTGCTGCATTGAGCTGACATACAATGCTCAAAATGCAATGCTATATCTAGTCACACCAGCATAGGGCCGCATGCAGACATAATAGGGTCAGTAATGGATATAGGTAAACCCATACCTCCCAACTTTTAAAAATTGCAAAGAGGGACACATCAGGCCACACCTCTAACCACACCCAGCTATATGACATCACACAAAGACACACCTCTAACCACGTCCAAACACATACGTGACAACACAGTTTCAGGATTGCATTGTATCCAATGATGAAATATTAAGTAAGTTGTTATGTAGTATACAGCGAGGAAGCAATCAGATACTTTGTAAAGCACAATAGTCAGTTTATTAACACAAATCTATTTCCCAAATGAAAAAGAGGGACATTTATAGAGCAAAGAGGGACAGTGGGACAAGGGTTAAAAATAGGGCCTGTCCCTCCAAAATAGGGACACTTGGGAGGTATGGGTAAACCCACTGCTGTCAGAATACCCCAGAACTGCCTGCATACACAATAGATTGGTCATGCAGCACTTGACCCTGTAATACATAGCAGCCTGCTGCCTCGGGATATGGAAGTACAGGTATCTGAAATCTCCCACTCTGTGACTGTGGGCCGTAATTAAGAAGAGGTAGCTGTGTACTTGCAGCATGTCGGTGTCTGCCATCATGAAAAACCCGGCCATCCTTGTGCACTGCTGATTATACTATTTGGCTAAACCCTTCTCGCCCCCGCCATGTATCCCTTACCTAGGGCCACATGTATGAACCTGTTTAGGTTTAAAACTCACTTTTTTGCCCATAGGTTTCATACATGTGGCCCCTAGTCTTTCAACCTTTCACAAACTTTCCCTGCCACATGTGAACGGAGCGGTTGCTGCTCGATTCTTCCCGCAGCAGTGTTAGGTTTCTGCCAGTAACGCCTCCTTTTACTTAGATGATGCAGTGCATTTTCCTATATCTCACCATATGGCTGTGCTGCAGAACGTTCTAGAAATTCACACAAGTGCATGCTGCCCAGTGTAATTGCTTTGCTGTACACGTCTATTCTGGCACGGCTCTTTTTTTTTTTTGTATGGTGTATGCGTTCTGCGGATACCGTTGTGCATTGAAATTTTCGCCTTCATACAACAGCGCATATTAATGAATGATGTGCGCAGCTGTTGACCCTATCCCTTGGAACTTGCTTCTGGATGCCCAGACGGCATCGATTTGATCATGGATTCCTGCACATTTAAGATTAGTATACTTCTCGCCGGCCTCTGCATGACGCACACATGTATATTTTGTCCGAGAAGGATAGAAGCAGCTGGAGCTGCAGCTCCTTCACTCCCTCCCTTCCTCCCATGCTGTCTCCCCACTCCCTCCTCTCTGTGTCACGTGGATGGTACACGCTCTCTTTCCCTCACTGCTGTCCTGCCTTGATGGATAGCGCCCTCTGCTGGAAAAAGGCAAGGCCAGCAAATAATCTGCAACTCCATCTTTGCCTTTCTATAAAATATTCATATACAGCGTGCAAGATTTTGTATTGCTGTTTATATACAGAATTTTGATCTTCGTTTTAGTGGTCACATACTAATGTTGATATTTTAACACACGTGTATATATATATATATATATTATATATATATATATATGTTTTATATATATATATATTATATATATATATATATATATATATATTATATATATATATATATATATATAATATATTTATATATATATTTTATATATATTATATTATAGAGAGAGACATTCATCTACTGTAGGGAAAATAAGTATTTAATAGTTGTTGCCCTCTCACCAAGCTGCTGCCTATTGTCCTGTAGCCTGTCCCAGCCTTGTGTAGGTCTACAATTTTGTCCCTGGTGTCCTAAGATAGGTCTTTGGTCTTGGTCATGGTGGAGAGGTTGGAGTTCAAACAGCTGCAAATAATACAGGTAATGAGTGCAAAGTAGGAGGGCTTCTTAAAGAAAAACTAACAGGTCTGTGAGAGCCAGAATTCTTTCTGGTTGGTCGGTGATCAAACACTTATTACATGCAATAACATGCAAACTAATTATTTAAAAATCATGAAATGTGGTTTTATGGATTTTTTTTTAGATTCTCTCTCACAGTTGAAGCGTACCTACGATAAAGTGTGTGTGTGTTTCTACATGCAGACAATCCCCAACTTACACCATTCCGACCTACATCTGTCCTTATGGGGAATGCTGGCACTTGTAGTTCCATGTTCCACAGCAGATAGTAGCTGTGGAACGACAAGTTCCAGCATGTCACAGCAGTACATGAGGTGAAATCTTCTTAATAGGGATACAGACAGCAAAACAAATGTAAAGACCTTTCCCTGCACTATTCAAAGCTAAAAAAAAAATTAAAAAAAAAAGTTTTGTGCTGGAGTTCCATTTAATAAATCTACCTGTACTGACTTGCATACAAATTCAACTTAAGAACAAACCTACAGTCCCTACCCCGTTCATAACCCGGGGACTGTGTGTATATGTATGTATTTATGCGTGTATGTATTTATGTGTGTATGCATATATATATATATATATATATATATATATATATATATATATATATATACATACATGAAGATATAGATATATGTAGATACGCATTCATATATGTAAATAATATGTATATGTTTGTACACTCCTCCCATGCACAGCTTCATGGCATCTCTGTCTCTCTCTTTCTTCTCCCCCTGAAGCCTGAAGACATAGGGCAGTCTCCCATGGCATCAATGCCAGATGGTGATAAAGTTGATCTAGAAGCTTTCAGCGAATTCACCAAAATAATCACCCCTGCAATTACTCGAGTGGTGGACTTTGCCAAGAAACTGCCTATGTTCTCTGAGGTGAGTGATGTGGAAAAGAAATGTTTAACAAGGCTATAAAGCCGACTAGAAGGGCACAAACAATTCGGCCTGTATGGCTCTATGACCACTCCTGGGCTGCACCACAAAGTGTAATATTCCAATGCCTTTAATACAGCATGCTTTTGAAAATGGCACAGTTTTGTGTTTCCCATAACATCACTCTCTAAGGGCCACGTGTATGAACCTGTTTAGGTCTAAAACTCACTCTTTAGCCTATAGTAACCTATGGGCAAAAAAGTGAGTTTGGACTAAACAGGTTCATATTTGTGGCCCTAAGTGCATGAAAAAAAATACCCCGGTGTGCTCCTTTATGGATCGATGGCCACTCCAAGGAATTTTTTGGGCACATTACAGTCTGTCAGTACGGCATTGTGGATCTGTAGTCAGCAACTGATACAGCCATGTATATGAGGCCATGGAGCCGTGATCTCCAACCTTGTGCTCTCCAGGTCTGGTGAAATTTTAGCTTCCAATATGCTCGTATTTCCTTAAGTTGTAAGCACAAACTGAGAGGATTTTTTTTTTTATTTATAAAAGTTTGAAAGCAACAGGTTGGAGACAACTACCTTAAAGAGAACCTGTCACATAGTTTTTGCCCCCTTGGCTGAGGACAGCAGAAGCTAGTGTGTCAGGCATGCTGTTTCCAGAGCTGTGTCCCTTATTCTGTAAGATGCTGTAGTTTTAGAGTATTTGATGCTCAAATCTGCAGTTTTCAGCCAGAAGAGTCATTTGAAGAGTCCTTCAGAGTGTCAGTTTTTTTCAAACCCGGCCACCTGAGGCTAGCCCCGCCCACCTCAACTTATAAACCTATTATTTTGAATAGGTAGAAACATGTGAATAACTCAGTGGGTGGAGCTAGCCTTTGGTGGGTGGAGCTAACACCTACTCATGAATAAGATTTGAGGGGTAAATACTCCAAAACTACAGCATCGTACAGAATAAGGGGCACAGCGCTGGAAACAGCAGGTCTGACACTAGCTTGTGCTGTCCTCAGCAAGGGGGGGCATAACCTATGGGACAGGTTCCCTATAAGTTCATTGAAGATGTGGTCTCCCCATAGACATGGATAGGCCATCAATGTCTGATATGTGTAGGCCGGCTGTACTCAGAACTCCCAGTCCCCCAACCTCTCTGCTTGAAACAGACAGGTTTCAGGACTCGTTCTCGAGATAGGCGAGGGTCCTAGCGATATGCCAGCAATGTCCATGGTGGGAACACCTCTTAACTTAGATAAAGCAAGTACAGCTGCTGCAAAAATAATACAGTAGCTTAAATACATAATATTTTGATGGCTCTTATAATTCTATCACATGTGTGTTACAAGTTTTCACCTGTGCTTTATTTGCAGCTACCTTGTGAAGACCAGATCATCCTGTTAAAAGGATGCTGTATGGAGATCATGTCTCTCCGGGCTGCCGTGCGTTATGATCCAGACAGCGAGACCCTAACACTGAGTGGTGAGATGGCAGTGAAGCGAGAACAGCTAAAGAACGGAGGACTAGGGGTGGTCTCTGATGCCATATTTGACTTGGGACGATCTTTGTCTGCATTCAATCTTGACGACACAGAAGTGGCTCTGCTGCAAGCTGTCTTGCTCATGTCCTCAGGTGATTACAAATTCCTTTAATAAAAACATTTGTAGCAGCCATTCAAGCATAAATGACAGAGGTTAAAGGGATTGTGTAGGAGTAGAAAAACATGGCTTTTGTCGTGTGTTCAGTGTTGCACTTTGGATTTGAGTTCAGCCCAAACTTTAGTGAGCCAAACTTTGCTGGAACGTCATCATACTAGTAATAATAATCTTTATATAGTGCCAACATATTCTGTAGCACTTGACAATTTAGAGGGTGTAAGTACAGATCAGACACAAGGTGTGAGGGCCCTGCTCGCAAGAGCTTGCAATCTATTAGGATGTATGGGTGAGACGAAGGGTGAGAAGTTAATTTGTTCATACGGCTTATTATCTCATGTAATTGCGCGCGTATTTCGCCATGTATTGCGCTTAATATGCAGCGAAATGCGCGCCACAATTACGGTAATTCATAGCTCTCGTACAGAGCTAAGGATTACGCACCGTCCCCCCACACGTACAATACGATTGTATTGTACGCGTGGGGGGAGAACTGACAGGTCAATTGTTAATGGCAAATATGCGTCGCTGACAATGCATCTCTATGGGGCCGACGCCTGGCTGCCCATACCTCCCCCCCTCCCACCCCGCCCCCTGGCTTTCCAAAGCACACGGCGTATTATGATACGTACTATATGCGCCGCAATAAGCTGTGTGAACTTTGCCATAATGGTCCAGCCATGTTTCATAAATAGAGGTTAGTTTACATAGAAATTGGATGAACCTGTCACCCATACTGTACATCCATAAAGAGATAATTGCCTGTGAGTGCCCGAGTGTAGGGAGTGTCAGAAATGTGTGTGAAAGAATTTAGGGGGTAAACAATTAGGGATCTTGTTAGGCCTGTCGAAGAAGATGGCCTGCCAATCAGATGGACAAAATGAAGTGTATTATCCATCAGATCTGAGCAGGATTCCTATCCGAATCTGAAGCACAACACTAAAGGTATGTTCACACGGTATCTTGCAAGTATATAGCAGTGCCTACTATGCGCGCTGCTATATGCCTGCTGCTTCAGAATTATTTCTGAAGCACTCCCATTGACATTCACTTTGCTATGACTTTACCATATTGTGTTGGACAGCACCACATATGTCTGTGATTTCTGTCTGGAATTGCCACTCAGTCCTGCACAGTGAAAGGAGCTGAGCTGCAAAACCATACAGAACCTGTTGGGATGGTGCTGTTTTTGGAAGGAAGTAACCATGTTTTTATAAAAATAGACATAACCTTTTAACTGCCCTGGGATCAAGATGCACTGAAGTTTCCATATCACAAATCCACATTTTTTAATCATTTAAAGAAAACAATAATTTAACAGGTGCTTGTTTTGTGTCTCTTTTTTGTCATGATTTGCACAAAACTGCAGCAAAATAAATGTGTGATAGATAGATAGATAGATGTATATACGTATTCATCTATGTGTGTTATATTTGGCAAATGCCAGAATAATGAGAGAGAAAAATTTTTATTACTTTCTGCAAAGTCAAATGTTTATATAAACTAGGATTACTAAGCTTCTGATCCGGTTTATTGGCAACATCCGAGTTAATTAGAGACACACCTGTGGATGTATTTTTTTAAGCACACCAGAAACAAACTGATTCAGTGTGTAACAACAGTCTGAAGAAATCAGCCAAGATATCAGGAAGAGAACTGTGGACTTCTTCCTTGGGTGCAATTTCCAGATACCTAAAGATGCCTCGTTCATCTGTACAAACAATTTTATACAAGTACAAACAAGATGGGGGTGTCCAGCCATCATACAGCTCAGGACGAAGACGGGTTTTATGTCTCAGAGATGAATGTGCTTTGGTCCGACATGTGCATATCAACCCAAGAACAAAAGCAAAAGACCTTGTGAAGATGCTGGTGGAAACTGGTAAGATTGTGTAATTGTCCACAGTAAAATGAGTACTGTATCAACAGGGGCTCAAAGGCCACTCTGCCAGGAAGAAGACATCACTCCAAAAGAAACATATAAAAGCAGATTAATGTTTGCAATTGCACACAGGAACAAAGACCTACACTTTTGGAGACATGTCCTGTGCTCTGCCGAAACTAAAATTGAACTGTTTGGCCATAATGACCATTGTTACATTTGGAGGAAAAAGGGAGAGGCCTGGAAGCCTAAGAACCCCATCCCAACTGTGAAAAATGGGAGTGGCAGCATCATGTTGTGGGGTTGTTTTGCTGCAGGAAGGACTGGGGAACTTCACAAAATAGATACTGAAACAACATCTTAAGACATCAGCCAGTAAGTTAAAGCTTGGGCGGAAATGGGTCTCCCAAATGGACAATGACCCGAAGGATACTGGCTTTTGACTTTGCAGAAACTAATAAAAACGCCTTAAAAAATTCTCTGATTGTTCTGGCATTTGGCTAATATAACGAATTCTGTTAATCCTGATTGACCTAAAACAGGGAAAGTTTACTCTGATTTCATGTCGGATAGTGAGAAAAATATGCATATGTGTCTTTTTATACAGTGTATGTGAACTTCTGGTTTCAACTATGTGTGCGTATGTATATATCTATATTTATCTATATATGTGTGTATATATATACATACACACACACACGCATGCTATGGCCTGCTGCAGAGAATGTGGTAGACATAATAAAGCTTGTTTTTAGACCTAGATTTTATTTGCTTTATTACTGTACAGTTATCCTGATTTGCGTATTAATTATAATGTAAATGTATTAGGCCAGGTTCAGATCTGAATAGGAGGTTCTGTTTGAAGCCTCCAGTGCCCATTCCATCAGCAATGGTTGAACAAATAGCACAATGCTATTTTTTTTTACGTTAAAATGATGGACACCATGATGGCAACCTGACGCTCCCAATTGTAGTCAGTGGGTATGTCAGAAGCGATTGGTGTCCGTCAATTGACGTATCCAGTGTCGCTTCTGCAACAGAGGTTCTATTCGGGGCTTCAAGCCCAGATTACTTCAAGAGTCTGGAGCAACTTGCACAACATGCAATGCTGTTTTTTATGTTTAAATAATGGACTGCATGATGGAAACCCGATGGACCCTATTGTATTCAGACGTGGTTAGTGTCCGTCATTTTACAGGTCCAGTGCCACATCTGCGACAAAGGTTATGCACAGAAGATGTGAACCCGGCCTTCTAACTTTGAATAAGTTATCATTTCAAACAGAATTGAGTCTTGTTTGCTGCCGAGAGCTTAACGTTTTCTCTCCTTTCCTAGATCGAACAGGTCTGATCTGCACAGACAAGATAGAAAAATGTCAGGAGACGTACCTTCTCGCCTTCGAACACTACATCAACCACCGCAAACACAACATTCCCCACTTCTGGCCTAAGCTCCTGATGAAAGTGACTGACTTGCGCATGATCGGAGCTTGCCATGCCAGTCGCTTCCTACATATGAAAGTTGAGTGCCCCACAGAGCTCTTCCCACCGCTCTTTCTTGAGGTGTTCGAGGACCAGGAAGTCTGAAGGGTATTGAAGCGGGGTAGAGAGGAAAGGGAATCGCTTGGCTCTATTCCAACCTGCCACCCCTGTAAGGCTCTCGTGTCCTGAGAAGGATAGAGATGAGTGGCTCAGAAAGCTCTTCTCCTAATGGAAACCGCCATGGAAATCTGGCACTAACCAGGAATGGATGCTCCCAGGTTGACGTCATTCTGCAGCAGATCTTTAACACTTCAGATCTTCATACTGGCATACACAAAGGAACAAGGCTCTAAGGCTTCGTCTTTTTTTTAAACATCCTGCAACCTTAAGATGAAATAAGTCACCTTTTTCTTTTTTGCTTCTTAAAAAATTTTGGTACACTAAGACCAAATATTTCATAATCATGATCATCATTTTCAATGTTCACCCACTAAATGTTGGCTGGGTGACCGAATTTGGATATGGGAAGGGTAAAAGTTATGAGCAAGGCTAAATGTTCTATTGCCCCCCATATAAAATGTTAATGGTGTTCATGTATGTAGGTATGTGTGTACATATATATATATATATACATATATATATATACACACATGCGTACATACACACTATATTACAAACAAAGCATATATATATATAACGTGTATGACTGAGAAGACAAAGGCTTCAACTTAGGTAGTGCTTGGCCGTATTATGCTGAGACATTTGCAGACTCCGGACCACCAAATGGCTATAGAGTCAGCTCCTTCCTTGGCCAGAGCTGCCTTCTACGCATTGTCCGTGTCCACCAACAAAGAGGTGGGGATTCTCCTCACCTCTGTGTAACATGCAAATTGTCCACCTGTCCCATTTCTATGAGCCGAGGATTTGTTACAGAACAGAGCACTTACACACTGATGCTTAGGTGTGGAATATCGAAAATATCTGATTATGCAGTATAGCTATATATATTTATATACACACGGTATGTAATCTAAAAAGCCACACGTTCAACATTGGCATGAGATGGGGTGAAGGTTTTAATATATTAAAAGGGAAACTGGTGACAAAGTGAAGCGCATGTCTTTAAGAGACATGGATTCCGCACGGTCCAGTATAGCGGACTGCATTGCCGGAAGAACCTTGGGCTGTTGAGTGGATGAACTCTGATAATCAGGGTATGCTTTTGTGATATTTTATGTTGAAAGTAGGGCACAGGATACAGAATATTGCATATTTGCAAAATCGGTACTTTATATAAATATGTGGCTGTATTGCAAAATCAGATAGAAATATCTTCCTTTACCTATACACAGTGCATTGGGCCGATTGTTAGGCCTTCCTCATTTAACCCTGAGGAAGCTTGGGGATGTAGTGATTTCTACACCCACACACAGAATTCCCTCTATGGTACCCTCAGTTTACAAAAAAAAATCACCCCACACATGCCCGCTTGGGTTGAAAATTGCACCAAAGTCTCCCCTTTTTCTCCCCTCTGTCCTCATAACACTGCCATGCGGAAAACCAGGAACCCACTGCAGCTATACAAACCAAAAATGTTTCTAAGAAGCACTTTTAAATGCCATTATTGCAGATATTAACCCTTCTTTGCTGCTCTTGCACCCTACAATGAGGGATCTTTTAGCGATCTGATCCTACATGGCTTTATGAAGTTCCAGGCCTTACTGTATAGCCAGCAATGTCTATGTACAAGCCCTTTTTTGAGGGTCGCTCTGCCAATTTTTCTAAAAGATGGGGAAATCCTGTTTTCATTGTAGACTTTAACTATGCCCAATCCCTATCTTCTTGCACTTTGCAGAAAGCACTTCTTACCAATGATGGTTTCCAATTTATGTTTGAATGTTTTTGTTTCCTTATAAGCTCAATGAAAATACGCACTTAATTTTCCTTTTTTATTATTATTATTTTTGATACCCCTATGTATTTTAGACTTGATTTTTGGGACACCTTTTTATCAGAGCATGACGTGTGCTCGAATTAGCACTAAATGGGGAAAAAAAAAATCTCTGGTGTACCTACCCTATGAGGGGTAGGTATCGCTAATCGAAACAATAGAATGAAATCCTCTCCTCCTTTAACAGCTAGGCAAAACCAACTTGCCCTTCTCAGCCATGTAAATTGGAGGCAGCTCATTTGTGCTTCGTATTCATGGGACTATAGCACAGATTGTGTTAAGTGGTTTGACACACAGTGCCCAGACACCAGGGATTTCTAGGTGTCCTTGCACATGCCAGTATTTAGGTCAGCGTTTTGCAGCAGTATTTGTAAGCCAAAAACCAAATGTTAGTGCAAATTTCCCTATCATCGCTTATCCCTCTGTAGGCTCCACTCCTGGCTTTGGCTTACAAATACTGATGTAAAATACCACCCAATATGCCGCCATGAGAATATCTGTCTCCACCATTTGGCAGCTGAGGTCAAATTGTGCATGTGTAGTCAGCCAGTCCGCTTTAGTCACACTGTTTTTAATTTCCTTAAAGGGAATTAGTCACATTAAACATGGAGCAGCTGGAAATGAGCAGCTACACAGAATAATATATATAGAGTTGTGGTAAAAAAAAAAGAAGAAAATCAGGTTATTAATGAGCAGGTTATTAATTAGCTAAAATCCCTGCCCGCACTAGAGTCCAGTGGGCGGAGTGACTCAGCTGTCACTGGGTAGGATCGCCCATTGGACTCCTCAGTTTACCATAATAAGATGGGATTTCGGCCCGATACAGAATTTTTTCCTTTAACATTCTGTATCAATCTTCTCAGCTCCTCTTGCTCTATAACATGCTCCCCCCCTCCAAATTGGACACCAATGTGACAAGTTCCCTTGAACCACAGAGGCTACACACATGGGTGTGAATCTCATTCACACATTGTGGTTCTGATACATAAGTATTTTAGTATTCACTTAATGCATTTTGTTGTTGAAAATTGCCGCACACCCGATTCCTGGCATTTGGGTGGCATGTGTAATTAAGTTTAAGTTCAGATCAAGTTTATGTTTAATGTACATAACAGAGAAGAATACGTTAAACGGACGCCTCTGGTGGAAGCCAAAGAGTGGCTTCCGTCACCTATATGGTCCTACCTGTCACCCACAGGCTCCTATGTTCTGCCATACTTTTTTTTTTTTTCCCCCGGTCAACAGACACATACCAGCCTAACAAAGTCTAAAGTACCTAATCTTATGGATGTGTATGGTGTCTGCATCAGGATCTTCCCTGGTGTACACACCAAACGTACATCACAAACATGACTGACTTCAGTAGGAGAAACACACAGGGAAAGGCATAACCATTTTTTGCCACTACAGGCAGTCCCCGACTTACACTGTTTCGGCTTACATCTGTCCCTTAGTTACAAATGGAGACTTATGGGGCATGCTGGCACTTGTAGCTCCATAGCAGATAGTAGCTGTGGAATGACAAGTTTCAGCATGCCACAACAGCACATAAGGTGAGAATGAGGTTAAGTCTTCTTAACAGGGACACATATAGCAAAACAAATGTAAAAACCCTTCCCTGCACTATTCAAAGCTAAAACAAACCAAAACCCTTTTGTGCTGGAGTTACATTTAATAAATATACCTGTTCCGACTTAAATACAAATTCAACTTAAGAATAAACCTACAGTCCCTATCCCGTTCGGTGGACTGCCTGTACATGTTAAAAATCCTGCCATAACTCACATCTAAAAAAATCCCATACGTTTTGCCTTTGGAGGAGAGGACTTCACAACTATGAAACTATAACCACCACCAAAATCTGTAGATTTTGGCCATAAAAATAAAGCACTTATTTTTCTCCCAATTTTGACCTTTTTTCTTTTTATCATTTTAGTATTTTGGGGTTCGACATTTTCCGCAGGCAGATTTTTCCTTTTTTTTTACTCCCGAAAGCCGAATTACTGAAGCACTTAATTAATGATGCTTATGCATGTTTAGATACTTATTATTTTTTATTTTAGAAATCCTGAATCTTCATACATTTTGCTTTGGATTTGTAATATTTGGAAGCGAGGATGGTTCTGCAAAGGGAATTCTGTGCCATAAAGCTGGGGAGAAAAGTGTTGCATTGGATTATTCGCTGTCACAGAGATGACAACTAAGCACAGGTTACAATCTGGGATCGGTCCGTGACGTGTTTTTTTTTTATCATTTTACCAACTGAGTCACGATGGATGAACGGGACGGAGGGGGGAACGGTGGTAACCGGTGCTTAGTTCACGTCTCCTGTTGTAATTCGGGGAATAGGTCTTCAAGTCATTCCACTACCAGAGAGAATTCTGAGCATTGATCTATGGGACTAGGATAAATCTGTTACTTTTACGACTAAGCTTGAATCCGCTTAGCTATGGGGAAGTCAATTATCTGGTACAGATTTCTTCTTCTTGGGGCTGGGGTGGGGGTTGATCAGTGATTTGACATACCTAGTAAGAGCTATGACCAGGGGGGCATTTGATAAGCTTGCATTTTAAAAGCTTCTTTCTTCTCTCTGGTTCTGGGTGGTGCTAAAGTTCCTCGCAACATGAAAAAAAAAACCGCTCTGCGTCTGTCTTACCTCAGCTATTGAGTGGATGAAGAGAGTTGGGTTGGTTTTTTGATTTTTTTTTGTTTCCTTTTTTTTTGTTAATAGTGTTTTTCTTGGTTCTGGGCCGGGTTGACGGTCAGCCTTTTGCACTGCCGACTGCCAATGTGGCCCCGAGCACAGAGCTATCTCTCTTAGCTTAACGTCTGCGGACTGACGTTAAAAAGAAATATGGTCCGGTCCACTCAGTGGACATTAAAATTTCCAGGTCTTCGAGGCCTGGCTAAATTTACCCAGAATCCCTTTCGCCTCTAACCCCCCTTTCTGTCAGTCTCTTTGTCTTTGCATACTTGTGTGCTTAGCACACTCTAAATAGAAAAAAACGAAATCTGTATATATTTGTATATATGTGCTTCTGTGTATACACCTGTAAGGTGGCTACAAGTGTATGTTTGTCGTCCCCAACCCCCTTCAGTCTTGTTACTTTCATTCGGTTTAAGTCCTTTCGCTGCCCACCTGTCCTCTCCACCGGTCAAGGTTGGGGGAGGGGGGGGCAGGCTTGCTCTTTTCTTCCGTAATGTGGCTTGAGGGGAGGTCAAATGGAGGATAGCTCAACTGTAGGCCCGGTTGCAGCTCATTTTTTGCATCAGGTAGCAATACAGAGCGTTTTGGTAGCCATGTGTCTTATATATCTGCTTAGGAGGGTCACAGGAACATATCTTGACAGAAGGAGTTGAAGATGTCTTGGAGGATTCACAACAGGGTCGCTGCACCCCTCTGTTTACCCCCATTTGCTACCAGATGGTTGATGAGGGAACTACAGATGACGAGCTAGTTTTTTCTTTCGCAGGGGAATGTTTTTGACCGGTAGGACTACACGATTGATGCTTAATCCATTCAATGAAATGTAGAATTGACAGACCCACCAGCTTCTCATTGGGACATATCCTCCCAGTTTCTATAGGGTGTCTACCTGACTATACAGCTTGGACTGATACAGATGGTTTTTTTTTTGTTTTTGTTTTTTCCTGGGTCGGTGGCAATGCCCACCACTAACTAACCACCTGTGTTTTCTTCCTGTGCGGCCCGAATCACTGGTCACACTGGAACGGAGCGCTACACGGGTGACATGTTCCTTCCAAGACCACGACATCCCAAGAGCTTGCAGCCTTCTTCCTCTCTTCTAGCCCCATCTATACTCCGAAGATTGTACACCGCCAAGTTCGAAATAAGGAAACCTGTCCGCTCCTCATGCCAACTTCTCGACACTACACGGAATTCTCTCTGGGATATTTTTTTTTCCGTTCATTCAGTATCTTAAGCAGAGGAAAACCTTATAACTGACAGTAACAGAGGCGGAGAAGCGAGCCCGAAAGACAAAGCTCGCTCTCGCCTCGCACACATACACTTTACTCACTCTGCCGAGATGAAACCAGGAAGATGTGTGTTGATATATATATATATATATATTTTTTTTTTTCTTCATACACTCATACCTCAACCACCACAACCCTTCTCTGTCTCTCCTGCCGACCTCACTGTCCTGACTCGGTGAGAAATACGGACTCGGAACTGTATATGGATTTTCATTTCTCACCAGCTGGAAAACTAAAAGGATCTCCATGGACATGGCCTGTGCTTTAGAGCGGACAAACGGGAGAGTCACTGAACTTTAAAAAAATAAATAAATAAAAATAAATTTGGAGGGGCGACCAGATGCCCCCTTCTAGTTCTCTCTACAGCATTAAGATAAACCCACGGACTGTCTCAGCCACAGACGATCATACAGACCTCAATGGTGTGCCTCCTCCAGCCCTGTGTGACTCGCAAACAAAAGCAAGGATTTAACCTTCGATTTTTTCTAAAGCCCTTTTTATTGTCATTTGGTTTATTTTTTTTGGGGTAAATTTTTTTTTTATTTTTTTTTTTTATTAACCCCAAATGTTTGTGGGAGGGTTACACGAGGGGTTAAACCGATGTTAGCCATAATTTACAAGACATCAAATTTTACAGAAGAGTGGAACATATTTTATTTTATTTTTTTAATTTTACTATGTTTGTGTTTCATAGGACAGGAGTGGGGGGGGTTAAGGGCATATGAGGCACTCCCTTACCACCACCTCTTCGTAGTCTTAGTATTTGTAATGTATAGTGGTGGGTACCACGGGGAGGGGGTATTCTCACTTTCTTTAACCTCTTTGCTTTCAGGATCCTTCTGGCAGTTTAGTGGTTAAACGTTCCTTTTCCTCAGACCCTCTTTTCCTGCTGGAGGTGATTTGACGTACAAAAAGACAAAAAACGTAAAACTGCATGGTATTATTTTGACTGGTAACGCAGGGCAGGGGTGGGTCAGTACCCTTCTCCTGGAGTGCTTTCTACATCCCGGATCTCTGGCCTGCAAATATGATGGTTTATTCAAGACATATGTTGAAATTTAACTATATATAGTTTTTTATTTTTATTTTTTTTTCTCGTTTAGTAATTTTCATTTTGATTTTTATTTTTTTATGAGAGATTAGCTTCTTCACTGCTGGAAAATTCTGCAGTGGCACTGAAGGGGTTAACGGACACTGCACACGCTCTCTATTTCTGGGTCAGAATCCACTCTTCTGTCTCCAACGCTCCCAGGTCCTATAGGTTTCAAGGCGCGGGTCCTTTATCCTTATGCAATATAAGACCGAGCCGCCACGCCGAAACCTATAGGGGCTGCGAGTCACGGCCCCCTCCTTCCGTCTCAGTTCTGTAGAATTGAAGAGTCGCATGACTCAAAGGAGACAGAACGGACGCTCCGTGCTCGAACGCTCTTGCCTGATCTTGTGCACAAGTCGTTACTCTCACCAGTGGAAAAGCGATTGCTTTAGTCGTACCTATAGATATATATACAGATGAGCATTCTGGCCGTGGGGTCATTGTGTTGCTATATTATGCCCTTTTCCTATCACTTTTGTCTGTTGTTCCGAATGTAGAAATGTAACCCTCCCACAGTCGTCAAAGGTAACTACGGCCACAGGAGGGTTAAGGCGCAGAGGTGATTTAAAAAAAAAAAAAAATGCTGCGTCAGCAATCACAGGGTTAAAAACTTTTAAGCTCAATCTCAAGCGTTTTCTCGTATGTTATTTCTCGTGGGAGGAAATGTATATTTAAGTATATTATACACAATACACACAAAAAAAATGCTTTTTTACGGGTTTTCAAGCAGGTCTATTCATCGAGTTAACCCATTCATTGCTGCGCTAGGCCACAAAAGGCGGTACAAACCGTTCTTGTGACGGAAGATAGATGTAGTAAGACTTTTACCTTTCCTTGTGAGACATGGAGCTATGTTCAGTGTCTAAGCAGCACATCCCATTTAGTGTTACTCCCCGTCGCTGGTATATTCATAGATATATATTATTATCAAGGGCCTGAAATACGTATTTTACCAGCCTGACAGCCCTAATCACAGGTGACAGCCTGAATGTTTTACACACTCCCCCCCCCATCCGCCCTCACTCAGGTTAGAGACAGTTCAGCATTAGGGATGGCTTGTCGCCATGCAAATACTATATTCATGGTCAGGGGCCTAACATCAGAAAGTTGCTGCACCAGCAATATTTTTAGGATTTCCTCACATAAGCATTGGGGTTGCTGCTGGCTTTTAAAATGCATATATAGCCACCATCCTTTTCATGGGATATGCTTCTCTATGGCTTCTCCACTGTCTAGAAGACAGGATCTTGCTTTATATCATAGACACATGTTCGCTTTTCTATTAAAAGTATACACCTTTTCGGCAGGGGTACAGCCCTATGAGCCTTATCCACCTGTGCTAATGTGATGAGATCATAGAAAGAAGTTTGGAAAACTAGGTCATGAAGCGATGAAGATTCTTAAAGGAGAACTCCTCATGTATTTAATATATGAGCCAAGTGCTAAAAAAAATTGGCAATTCAATACCTTAGCCAAGGTAAAAGTGGTTGAAATGACAGGCTAACCTGTAAAAATGTTTCTTTGGTCTGTGTCTCTATGAGAACGCTCACTGCTCTGACCCTGTTAGTAAAAGGAGGAGGCCTTCAAAAGCCTACAGACCGATAAAAGGAGATTTTGGATGATTTGCTATTAGGCCTAATGCCCCTATGATAACACTCACTGCTATGACCATATAATCAAAAGGCCTTGAAAAGTCGATTTTGGATGGTTTGCTATTCTATTTGCTATTAGGCATAATGTCCCTATGATAACACTCACTGCTATGACCATATAATCAAAAGGCCTTGAAAAGTCGATTTTGGATGGTTTGCTATTATTCTATTTACTATTAGGCATAATGTCCCTATGATAACACTCACTTATATGTCCATATTATCAAAAGGCCTTGAAAAGTCCATTTAGGGTAGTTTGCTAGTGCCCCTATGATAACGCTCACTGCTATGAGCATGTTATCAAAAGGCCTTGAAAAGTCGATTTTGGATGGTTTGCTATTATTATATTTGCTATTAGGCCTAATAGGGACCTATGATAACACTCACTGCTATAACCATATAATCAAAAGGCCTTCAAAAGTCGATTTTGGGTGGTTTGCTATTATATTTGCTATTAGGCATAATGTCCCTCTGATAACATTCACTTCTATGTCCATATTATCAAAAGTCCTTAAAGTCAATTTAGGATGGTTTGCTAGTACCCTTATGATAACACTCACTCACTGTTATGACCATATTATCAAAAGGCCTTGAAAAGTCAATTTAGGATGCTTTGCTAGTGCCCCTATGATAACACTCACTGCTATGACTGTCTTATCAAAAGGGCACTAGGCCTTGAAAAGTTGATAGTCCAATGAAAGGTAGATTTTGGATGGTTCTCTATTAACCTCAGTGCTCCTATGATAACACTTCAGTGACCATATTTTCAAAAGGACTTTCAGCCTTGATAAGCCTATAAACCAGTAAAAGCAGATTTCACATGATTTACTTTTAGGTTCAATGCCCCTATGATAACACTGCTCTGTCAGAGAGCAAGACAGAATTATCCAAGTACAGAAGTCTGTCTCTCAGCAATACCTGCTAATAACTTGGCTCAGGAATAAGAAATCATAAAGGAATATCCTAATTTTAAAACACAGCCAGGCCTCATTTACACACACGCTGTTTTCAAGCATTTTATTGGTGTTTTTCATTTTGCATTTTTCTGGTGTTTTTTTAGGTCCTTTTGAAAAGACTATGGAAAAAAAAAATCTCGGCACCATACTTGGAGCTTGCACCATTTTGCAAGAAAACCAAAACACCACAAAAATGCTTTGTATGTAATGCAGTTTATATTTGTCTGAAGACTTTGAGGAGGACCTGTGACCTCTCCTAATAGGTCTCTTTTAGTAAATCTTTGTGTTCCCCATGAAATACCAATTCTGGAGCCTCTTCTCTTATATCTCTGGGTGGTGCTGTTCCTGTGTTTTTCCTCCTAGAAATGTATGACTAAATCTGTCAGATGGGCGTTACTATTCCAGCTTTCAAAGGGGCGTGTCCCTGTACACACTGACTGTATGCTCTGATTGGACGATGTCACTCTGTGCAGAGCCACACCCCCAATAGGTGACACCCATCTGACTGATAGGAAAATTAACAGGAGAATCATAAAACATAAATATAAGGAAATATCTTGCAGAATTAATCTTTCAGGGGAAACATTATTATTGGATAAAACAGACCTATCAGGAGTGGCCCCAGATTTTATTTAATGTCATATTTGTGTGAACCAGGCAGTGTTTGATGCTGTTTTGAGCCAAAGCCACAAGTGAATGCAAAAGGAATTGGAAATACAAAGAAAGGACTTCTCCTTCCTGCCGTATCCACTTGTGGCTGTGACTCCAAAAACGGCACGTGTGATTCCAGCCAAAATGGACTTCTCCTTTAAGAGTGCAGCAGTTACGCTACCGTTGCTAATTAGGCACCAGGAACAGTAGTCACCACTATCCCTGTATGTGCTGGACACTTACATCTATTACAACCCATCCGAGAATACTGTGTCACTGCCCCAACCCACTTTCTTACCCAAAACTTGAAGGGGGTTACCAGGCAGGGCTCAGTGCAACAGCTATGCAAGAGGTGTTCATCTACAATGGGTTAAAAAAGGCTGTCTACATTCCTCTCTCCCAGTGACCTGTCTGCAAGGACGATGCTGCCCGAAGCCCTTATGTGGGCAGATACAGCACATGTCTTATGTTATTGGTACATATACTATGCACACCGTCCAAATTTACAGGCACAAACACTACACGTAAAATACAAGTCCCAGCTGCTAGTCACAAGTGTGCAGGTAAAGCTGCCAGAGAGGTGCTGCACCTCCCCTTCACCTGGCAGGTATGAGCTACTCCAGGGGGTCTGCAACGTCAGCTCTCCAGCTATTGGGAACTACAATTCCCATCATGCATTAATATAATCTATATCAGTGGGCATGATGGGAGATGTAGTTTCCCAACAGCTGGAAAGCTGACGCTGCAGACCCCTTAGCTACTCCATACATTGGAACAAGTAGTCCTTCAGACCAAGCTACGTTCATGAATCCTTCGGGGAGAGAGGCAGCTGTTATGCCCCTAATCTGTGACGGATCCTTTATAATAGTCCTGCCTGCTCTTGTTTTCCCCTTGTTTTCCTTTATCAGCCATTCTCACTTGAACGGCTCACATTTTCTCTCCATTTTTTATTTTTTTTCTATACGACCTAATGAATGTTAAATGCAATTCTTTCCTGCAATTTTAGATCATGTATATTTTAGTGTAGTTTTAGAAATACATATATAGAAATACAAATATAAAATGGTATTCGAGGTCCGATGATTAATTTCAAGTAAGAGGGCTCCAGTCTTAAGACCCCTGGGCCCGCTCATCCATAGTCACAAGTGCTTGTAAGGCTCGTTAGATAGATATATAATCAACTCAATTGAAATTAGCTAATGCAATTATCAATGTATTTTTTTTTCAGGATTGTTTAGCTGAACATTGAGGCCTGTCTACAGGAACGTGAGCCGTAGATTTACTGTCGTCCCTTTTCATATAGATAAGAGCAGATAGGATGTGGCTGCCCTGTCAGGATAGGTTGTCAGGTTGGTAATATTAGAGGTACTGTATTGCCTATAGTACACATACACCGTGTTCCTATGCCACATCTACTTTAAATGTGCTGTCTGCGGGTGATACGCTGCAGAACGATCTATTATTGCTTTTTTACCCTTCTATTTTAGTAATTACTTGCCTGTGAAATCCCGGGTCTAGAGCATATCTGCATTGTTCTGTTTCTCGCTTCTTCCTCCTGGAAATGTTTAATAAACTTAACAGAGTATTACCATTTCCTTTGTCAAAGGGGAATGTCTCCACATAAGGGTATGTTCACACAGCATAATTGTGGGCCATACTTTGGGGTGTAATTGCGCTGCAATACACCCCAAAAATACGGTAAAGTCAGCACTCATTGAGAGCTTTGATAACCCCACGTATTCCCTGACGCACAATATGCGGCGGGAGAAAGAAGTTTTCCATGCTATTTTTGGATACTTTTTACACCATAGATTGGGGGGTTGAAGCCGTTACGTCCTCTTCCTAACTAATAGGTAGTGCTGCTGAAAGTTACGTGTTGTTGCTGAATACTTCACCTACGCACTGGTCAAAACGACGGTGAATGGAGGGCAGCACCGCGCGCTTTAGAAGTACATGCTAGCCAGCACAGGGCGCTTTAGAAGTACATGCTAGCCAGCACAGGGCGCTTTAGAAGTACATGCTAGCCAGCACAGCGCGCTTTAGAAGTACATGCTAGCCAGCACAGGGCGCTTTAGAATTCCCATGCTAGCCAGCACAGGGCGCTTTAGAAGTTACAATGCTAGCCAGCACAGGGCGCTTTAGAAGTACATGCTAGCCAGCACAGCGCGCTTTAGAAGTACATGCTAGCCAGCGCGTACTTCTAAATTACCCATCGTATAACGTGGCACACAGTACGTGCTGCTATACGCCTGGCAAGCACTGTGTGAATTCACCCTAATCTAAGGCTAGGTCTTCAAAGCATTGGACAAAAAACGACCTGAAAACCAAATCCTAAACGGTCATAAAACTGAGTTTTTTGTCCACTGCCTGACAAAAGCTGCTGAAAAAACTTTTTTTTTACGCAGTTTTTTTTTACAGAGATGCACAGCAACAGATTTGCTATGTATTTCTGCAAAAAACGCGCCAAAAACTTCCGTCACTTTACATAGACTCCAATAGTAAATTTTCTGCCCTTAGTGGTTTTTTTTGCAACATGTTACAAAAAACAACCAGTAAATAAAACAAGCAGCAGGACGTTTTACAATACAAGTCTATGGGACCTCTTCTCATTGTTTTTTTTTAGCGTTTTTAGAAAACAAAAAACACTGGGAAAACAGATGTTTTTCTGTGCTGTGTAGACATAGCCTAACACTGTTGACAGTGTGTTCAAACACAAGAGAAAACAAACAGGAAAAGCCGGCTCACCCAGGGTGCAGGAGTCGCTCAGATCACAGGGATCACTGTGATGGAATGCAAAAAATGAAGAATATCCGCTGTCTCCGTTCACGTAAAATACACGATTCCTTTAGAAAAACTGCACATTCAGGAACCATAACACAGGACAAAACTGACGCGTTTCAGGTCTTCTCGTTTAATATATATTGGTAGAATATTGGTTTCAGGTCTTGGCAGTTAGACCCCTAGAGCTGTATTGCTCAGTTTTGTTTTTATGGTTCCAATATGCTGTTTTTCTTAATAAATTGTGTAGGAACACACCCAATTGAGAGGAGGAATAGTAATACCCATTTCGTAACGTATTTTCAAGAAGAATAATAGAGGGACAGAATGCAGAGTGCTAAGAAAAGATTTTTTTTTTATGGGAAACATAAGTATTTACTAGAAACCAACATCAGGAGAGCTTGTCGGCCCTCTTTATTTAGCTAAACTGAGATGTAGATCTATTAGGAGGGATTTTCATAGTATGTCCGTAAACTGGACATGTAACAGCGCCCCCTTAGTGTCCACATTAAGAAACTCTACACAAATTGCATGCAGTTTAGTCGTAAGGGTGCTTTCACACAGTGCATTTTTGATGTGTTTTTTAATGCTTTTTTTGCTGAAATGCACAGCATTCATTACTGTACATTTCTGGAGAAAAAACACGCATCAAAAAAAATGCACCGTGTGAAAGCACCCTAACAAGCCAGCAAATTTGGCATGACTATCAATCTCTCCCCGAACACAGGTCACTACTGGTCCTTTTTTAACCCACTGTGGTGTCAGCCGTGTCACACCTTTCACACACCAGCATCTACCTACACCTCAGATCCTACAGAGTTTATGCAGAACTCATTAGTGGCGTACTCTCGTGCTCGTTATGCATGCACCATTAGCCGACTGGTCCGCAGGTTTGTTGTCAGTCTCCTGTGCCGCCACAGTGCCACTTTCATCTCTATGCCGTTAAACACCCCCCGGCACTCGGGGAAGCTTTAGTCAAGTTTTTGTTTGGGTTGCGAGTTTTCATTCTGCCTTTTCTTCAGTCAATGACGTGGGTGCTGTGAAGTCTCGTTCTACATGCAGGGGGGTGATGTTTACTCACACTTGGGGTTCTTCTCCATCAAACTTTCTGAATAAGCAAGCAACATATTCACTTTCCCTTCCACCTACCTCTGCATATTTCAGTCTGCTTACAATATTCCATAGATGATATAGGGGAAATGGTCATTTTGCAGGTATCTCTGTCCCCTTTGAGGGTGGCAAGGTGTAATCCTCTAGGTCCTATATTAGGATTCCCAGTGGTCTCATGTTAGCCTTTTTGCTTTATTTTTCTATTATTTTTTACGTAAGCTCACTGCCCTTAACCAAAGGGATTTCGTGTTGTGTTCCTCAGCACCATTTATGTGATACACCTCTCCCCCCTCCACTCCACCCCCCATCTCCCAACGCCGCCATATCTTGGGGTCCCTGTTTTTATTCCATGTGTTCACTTCTGCTTGTTCAGAAAGTGTGATTTCAGGAAAGTAAAGACCAAATTAACTAAACAACACTTTACTTAGGTTCTATAGGTCAGTAGAAGTTTAACGTAGGATAATCTTTATAATTTCAAAAAGTATTGAATGGTTGGTGACTTGCTGTGCAGATGCTAAGGGGTTCCTACAAGTCCCCTTTTATGCCGCACTTTTTACTCGTCCCAGATAGCAGGTTGATGGCCCAACCACCGACATGCACAACCCATCTATATTGCCTTATCTGTCCTCAGCCCCATCCTGACCTAACCCCTTCTTCTCCCTAGACTCAGGCACGGTTTGCTTACACTAAAGAACTTTATATTAGGATTGATATATATACTAGGACTGAACAGGCCTGACGCCCCCATCTCCTACCGCCCGGAGGCTTCACATGCCATATGCTCAGCCTGTGCCATATGTATAGAGTAAGGGGATTACTGGACCGCTGATCACCAGGACACACTCATGCAGCGCTGAGCTCCTATCTAGTATAGGGTGACCTCCTGGCAGTAGGACATCAGCGCAGGCGTAGATAGAGTTAATAATGATGTAGAGTGGCCTGTAGATAACTTTCTTAACTCTCTTATCACATAAGGCCCCTATAGAGAAGTAAATATATAGAGGGTAAGGCAATACTGGGTTTATACCTAAAGAAGTAGCCAATCGGGACACCGTCAGCCTTGTCTGACTATGTTGTCCTATGCGTTCCTCTTTAGTCTAATACTCCTAGGGCCCCCGTGTTTTGTATTTTTAATAGCACCATATGATATAATAGGACAGCACTGCCTTATAAAGATGAAAGGATGGAAATATACGTCCTGAACTTGATATCCTATACACGTAGGGTGTGCCGCCATCGTCTCTCTCCAGGTGCTACCTAGAGATCATTATCGGACAAAGGGTGCTTGCACATGCAGATGCGTTTTTGATGCAGGGCCGGGACGACGGAAGGGGGTGCAAATAGGTATGGAGTGGGCTGAACTTTACATTGCGAGGGGAATGGTGGTGCCTAGGGCACGAGAATACCTTGTCCCAGCCCTGTTTTGATGCGTTTTTGTGCAGAAAGGCAGAGCAATTAATGCTGAAAATTTCTGCACACAAAACACATAGAAAAAACGCAAGGTGTGTAAGCACCCAAAATGTGATCCCAATGTAGCTCCCTATAGTAGGTCCAAATCGTGACCTGGTAAACCTGCCAAATCGGTGACCGATTCCAACCAAAAGGATTTGATTCCATCCGTCAGACAAGGTATGTTATCCCTATGGTCAGAGAGCCGCGTATCTCACAAATGTGGCCGCTGTCCTGAGACTGCGGCTAAGAATTCTCCATTTAGAGGTTACAAGCAGGGCTGGGCTTTTTCTTTGCGTGGAAACAGCGCCACTGTGGTTGATCGCTTAGCTCTGGTCTTGCAGGTCAGCTCCTTATGCACTTAAATGGGGGTGAGCTGCTATACCAGACACAGCCCATAAACACGAGGGGCGCTGTTTCTAAGGGAAAAAAGCAGAGCTCATCCATTTACTTGCAGCAGATATCACCTTGGAGAGAGACTGACCGGTGACGGCGCGCTCTACATTGCTATATATGCAGTTTATATGGAGTTTAGTGACGGTATATTCTCCTCTTAATGCCTTTCTGTTTTTTTGTTTCCTTTTAATTGGGATAATGCGTAAACCCAAGGCATTGTTTACCCCAAATGGGAGATGTTTTCCCTCTTCATGCCATTAGGGGGGACTTCAGCCCCTTCTACAATCTTATCTATGCTTTGATGTTATAAAAAGGGGTTAACTGTCGTCTAGTAATGTCTGTGTCTATGTATCTTTTCAGGGACTCCCCCCGAACCCCTTTTCTTCCCCGGTTTATCTCCGTTTCCCCATCCCACCCCCTACCCACCCCATCCTACAAAGAAATAATGCCTGTCTATTTTTTTACTGTAATCTTTATATGCAGAGAGCCTATAAATGCTGTATTAAAAAAAAGAAAAAAAATGATATTGCCATGCTAACATTTAGGATTTTTTAATGTCTTCTTTCTCCCTTTCCTTCTCTATAGTGTTATGCTCCTGAAATTTCTTGAAATGAACTGCTCTATGATCGGGGGGGGAGTCAGCCCGGACAGAGTTTGTTAACACTTTAAAGTGACCACGCCACTACGATGTTCGTCTGTCTGGTAGTGGAATGGTTCAATGGGGGGGAGTGTAAACTCAGGGTTTTTGGAAACGTGCTAACATTTTCTGTGCGGACAGGGCTGGTTGCCCCCCATCTCTTGACTTTTTTTTTTTAATTTTGTTTTTATAAGCTTTGTTCCTTCAGTAAAATAGGCTAAGTTATTAATATTAAACATCATATACACACACAACTTACCTCAGATGAATGGCAGGAGGGTGGTGAGAATAAGGGTGGGGGGAGGCGTAATCTACCCACCGACCTTCACGCCCTCTCTGTCAACTACCCTCCGACGTCTCCCTCTCCCTTAAACCATGTTGTACCCTGTTTTCTAGGTATTCCTCCCAACATGCTTTTTTGTTTATTTTTTTTATGGTCCCGTTTTTCGAGGCCCAAATGTCCTTTCCACCAATAAATTGTAAGCTTTGTAATTACGTGTTGCAATGCATTCTGCGTCATGTCTTTCTTTTGCATCGGTATGGTGGGATTATTTTGGCATGAGTGTTTTATGAATACTGGAGAATGGTGATTACAGATGGTTGACGTGGTCTTACGAAGAAAAAAAATTTCTGTGTTTCCCAAAGCAACAAGTCGTCGTTTTAGGGGCCGTTCACACAGCACAGGACAAGTACCAGTCGGTTTATCCGACCGGTATTTGTCCTGTTTTTGTGCCGTGCACACGGCTGCCGGGGGACGGCTTTTCTCCGCGGTTTGCGGAGAAAAGCCCTCCCCCTTCTCATAAACATGTTCATATTCCGTCCGAAAACCGATCAGAAGAATGAACATGTTCTATGTTTTCTCGGACCGCCAGTGGTCTTAAAAAACGGCGGGTGGAAAATCCGTGCAGTGGGGACTGCAGCAAGGATTTTCCATTAAGGTCTGTGTAAAAGTTTTTCAGGCCGTTTTCAAAACAGAGAGCCGGCTGAAAAACAGTGCCTTGGAGACATGGCCTAAGGGCAAAGACCAAATACCGGTCGGAAATCCCGACCAGTATTTGGTCTTTTTTTGGCACGCAGAGGGGTGGATTTTGTCTGCGGTGTGCGGATTTAAGCCCTCCCCCTTTGCACCCACATGTTCATGTTCTGCCTGAAAACCGGGCAGAAGGATGAACATGTTCTAAATTTTTCGGACTGGGGCGTTCTAAAAAAAAAACGTCCGGAGCAAAATCCGTGCAGGGGTGACTGCTCCACGGGTTTTTCATTAAAGTCAATGTAAAAGGTTGACAGTCTGTTTACAGGCGGCTTTCAAATCCGAAAAGCATCTGTAAATCTGACGGAAAACCCTGCCGTGTGGAAAAACCCTAAGACTCGTCTGGAAAGACGGCAAGCTCCTTGTGATCAGTTGCTTTGAGCTACAAGGCCATATGACTTGAGAGTTACTGACTCCTGAACATGTGTTTGCTTGATCTGAAGGATTATGAGAGGACGCGTCACACAGAATCTAGTACAGACTAGTAAGTACCTAAATCTTCATCTTCCAACATCAAGCCAAACAGATACATGCTATTTTGACTGACTCCACGAAAATCCCTACCTCTCCTTACTGCGGCTGATGTCAAGCAAACTCCCACAACTACATATAATAGACTTGCAATATGATGAGTACAAAGTAATTGAAAATTTCCAATACCACTAAAGGCATAAGCTTCTGTCTACCGAGATCTACTACAAAAAGCATGGGTAGCTTTATCGTGGGGGGCTTTACAGTGTATGGCGCCCCCACTTGGTGTAATGTTATACCGTACAATGCCTAATTATACAAGCGAGTCACATTATTATAACCACTTCCTATTTCCAATGTTGGCAGCACGTAGCTCATGATGGAAGTCACGTGTGGTTACCTGGCTCGGTGGTTATGTAAGGTGTGCACTAGGCTGCCTGCACACACATCCCTCGTTGCTGTCATAGATAAAAGGGGCAAGTTGCAAAAAAGGGATGATTTTTGCTTTCAGGCCAGTGGAGGTGCGATTTCTGAAACTGCGCAGTTAAACTGTCCACGTGCTTCTGCGGCGAAAGTGTATCGTAAGTGAACAAATGGTGCCACTGGAAATAAGAGACGTGGAAACTGCATAGCACCATGTGCCATTGATGTAACAGATGAACATCGGCTACAACAATGGTGGACTAACATGCTACATTGGAGCCACTTGCCACCAAAATGAACCAGGGGCTTCCAGACATGTCTCTCACTTAACAGTCTAGTGAACCCTACTGTGCTTCGGGCTGCCAAGCAGACAAATGTCACTGCACCGCCACTGACGAAGTTACATCAACAGAAAAGACTTCAATTTTCATGGCAGCATCGGATTTGTACCTCTGCCGAGTCACATTGACGTGTCAGGCAAGAAACATCAGAGAAGAAACACTCTGCAACTATTGCTGGAAGGATACAGGCTGGTGGTGGCAACGTCATGGTCTGGAGAATGTTTTCATAGCATTCTCTGGGCAATTTCTCCATCTGGAGGGCACTCAACCAATTTTGGTTTGAATCCATCCTTGAACGTCGCATACAACCATGCATGGTGATTGTTTTCCCTGGGGCAGATGGGATCTTCCAGCAAGACAATACAACCTGTTATATAACAAGACATGTCCGACACTGTTTGGAAAAACATAACCAAGGCTTCCAAGTACTCTCGAATTCACAGACTTGAACCCAATTGTGCATCTGTTGGACCACCTCAAAGGTCATTGTCGCTCCGCTACGCACCCTCCAGCAGCTGGGCACAGATACCTGTGACAACCTAACAGGACCTTATTGAGTCACTTTTAGCCTATCTACCTGCTGTCTGTGCTGCACACAGTAGATACTCTGGATATTATCTGGTGGTCTAATAATGTGCCTCAACTATGTATAGGCACCGTACAGTATGGTGCCTAACCAATGCCAGGTATTTAATAACCCTTAAGTAACTTAAGTAACACACAGTGCACTTCACACTGCAAAAATAATTTGCTATACATTGCCCAAGAAACTACCACTACACGGGGGTCAAGTCATGTGAACATACAGTGTCTACATTAGCCCCATTCAGTGCAATTTTTTCTGTTAAAATGATGGATACCATGACAAAAAACCAACAGACCCCATTGGTATCCGTTGTGTAACTGATCCAGGGTTACCTTTGCCAAGGAGGCTCCAAACACAATCTCTAAGGGTGCGTTCCCACGGCAAGTGCCAAATACCGGTTGGTTATGCGACCGGTATTTGTCCTGTTTTGCGGCCGTCCTCATGGCCGCGGGCGGGGACGGCTTTTCTCCGTGATGAGCGGAGAAAAGTCCTCCCCCTTCACATTGAGAAGCACATATTCCGTCCGGAAACCAGACGGTAGAATGTGCTTACACAATGCTTTTCGGGCGGCAAACCCTTGCAGTGGGGACTGCTGCACGGGTTTTCCATAGAGCCCCGTTCTGCTCATTTTCGGCCGGTTTTTCAGGCGGTCTGCAAAACCGCAAACCGCCTGAAAAACCGGCCGAAAACCCGTGCAGTGGGGACATGCCCTAACACATGTGAACTGGGCCTAATGCTGCAAATATAAAAGGTAATATATTTTAAAGTAAATTCCTCTCAATTGTATGGTGAAACCCCAGTATACGGTGGAGAACAATATTACATACACGTACATACTGAATATCTCATCTGTTTCAGTTGGGTCATCTAGATTATAGGCTTAAAATACAATATTAGACTAAGGTCTGCAATACCTGTACGTTATCCTTCATATTAGTGGTCTCCCACTGGCTCTCCCAATGTACATGCATTCTAATTTGTGAGCACAAACATTGTGTGGTTCATTTTGTTGTATGTGTGCATGACAGAGAACAATATTTCTGAGAGTTATACGATTTGTATCCTGCATTTATTAATAGGTCTTTCCTCTGCAGGCTTCATCATCAGTTTTCCCAGAGTTTATTTCCAGAGTTCTTGCAGACTAACTTCTATGATGTCTCCCATACACTGCACACAGAGAGGAGAGAACTGCCTCTGGTATCTCACAGCACCGAGAGAAGCAGCACAGAGGACATTATAGAGAAGATCCAGTTTTGAGATAAAGTGGTAGGGAACTCGGGCTATGTCCACACTGCAATGTTAAAATGGCGTTCAAAATTGGATAGCATCTTAACATCGCTGGACTGCGGGTTTTTGGCGAGATTACAGATTATGGAATTGCGCAATCCTGCAAGATCAACAGGTTGAAAATCCCTGATCCGGCTGATTTTGAAACCGACCAGAAAAAATATGTGCTGTGTAGACTACAGCAAAGATTTTTTCATTGAGGTCTACACAGCGCTGAGTACACTTGGCTTTTCAGCGGATTCTAAGGCTAGGGTCACACGGTGTATTTGCAGGGCGTAATTACGCCCCGCAATTACGCCGTGTGGCCGGGAGCGGTGGAAGGGGCGGCACCTCGCCGGCCCATAGACTATCATTACTAGCGGCACGTATACGCCGCTGGTAATTCACATGTCAATTATCTCCCCCCTCAGCGTATTCGCCGACCAGGGAGAGGAGGCGTAATCCACAGTTCTCTATGAGAACTGTGGACTACCATAATGACTGGGACGTTTTCAGCCCCTAATTTGCGCACTCCGGTGCGTAATTACGGACTGAAATACGTACAGTTTTAAGCCGTGTGAACATGGCCTAAATACTGAATCTGCCGCAAATCAGACGAGAATCCAGTGCTGTGTAGACATAGCCTTACTAGAAGCAGCAGTATGTGTGCCTCTCTATTTGCAGCTGCTACTCCTCCCCCTCTCCCCCATTACATTTCCATGGGGTGCAGTTATAATTTGACCTCGAAGTAAAATGATAATCAGTCATCATCTCTTCCTCTCTGAAGATTTATTTTATCAGTGAATTCAGTGTCAATGATAAGTGGAGGAGAAGGCGGAAGAGGAGAGAAGTCTGATAAGTGGAGAAAGAGGCATTTTTTTCTTATCCCTACTCATATCATTGATTTATTGACATTTTGTTAAAATACCACAACACTTGTAAGACCAAGACTAGGAAAATGTATTGATCCTGTCAACTTGACCAGAGGTTTTTCTCATGTATCTTGTATTATTACAGACACACATATATCTGGATATGTTCAGTAGCTGTGTTTCATAACCTGAGGTATAGCAGGTGGAGCAGAAACAAGTGTAGTGCAGTCAATTTCCAGAGTCCTTCAGAAATAGTGATGTCTCAGCCTGACGCTCACCCTAAAGGATTCAAGAAACACAAGCAACTAATTTAGCAGCATCTGGTAAGTGCACCCGCTGCAAACGCCATCAACTGAAATCAGCAAATAATCTAGTTTCACTTTCTTGGGGTTTAGGAAGAAGGTTCTTTGTCTCCTTGATAGATGCCGGTGATAAGCACTAATGGTAGCTTTCCAGCGTTACATTGCACCTGGTCAGTTTTCTGCCACTGTTATAACTGGATCATTTAGAATTACAATTCTGGAAACCAAGGGCTCAAGATGAGCAGTGCTTGACCCAGAGGCAGTGCCGACTTGAGTCAGCCCGAATTAACCAGCCTCCACCCCCCCTTTTCCCTGAGTCCCCAATAGCAACACGACAAATGGCTTTGGATTAAATGGCCACAGCGGCCGTTTTATTAACAAAAATACAAAACGGTAATAAATAACCTTCCTTAATGAAACATTCCAACTAACATACCCCCAAACAACATTAAACCCCAAAAATTGCTCCATGAACCATCCACACCATTGGGGCTGCAGGTCCTTGGAGCCACTCCCACGGTCTGGCGACCCATTCTCCGTTTGTAATTACCCTCAGCCGTCACCCCCAGCTCGAGGGCACCAAGCGGCAGGGCCGTCTTAACAGCATTATGGGCCCCTAGGCAGAGCTGTGCACTGGGCCCCCCAACCAGGCCACGCAGCAGCTCCTAAGTTATATAAATTGCTGCATGGACTGGTCTGGGGACACAGGATGGCTGTCCATGACCCTTATAGCCCCTCCATCATGTGGTCAGCCATCCTGTGCCCACAGGCCAGACCACGTAGTAATTTATATAACTTAGGAGCTGCCGCGTGGTCTGGCCTGTGGGCACACATTAAGTCATGTAACTTCTGCTTGTGGCCAGCAAGCCATCCTGACCCATGTCACTGTCCCCCAGAGTCTCTCTTATCATATAGTAATGGCCGGGCCACATAGCAGTTACTATATGATAACAGAGACTCTGGGGGACAGTGACACGGGTCAGGATGGCTGGCTGGCCACAAGCAGAAGTTACATGATAGTCATGTCACGGTCCCCCACCCCTACGGCCCTGTCACGGTCCCCCACCCCTGTGGCCGTGTCACTGTCCCCCACCCATGGGGCCGTGTCAGTGTCCCTCACCCATATGGCCGTGTCACTGTCCCCCACTCATTTGGCCAAGTCACTGTCCCCCACCCATATGGCCGTGTCACTGTCCCCCACCCATTTGGCCATGTCTTTGGTGCCCGGCTGTTGTGGAGGCGGGAGCTTTTTTAAAAAAATTTAATTGTAGAGGCCAGTCACGTGCGGCCGCGGCTGCGCGTCGCCGCACTAAAACTTCATTTCCCAGCAGCCCGGCGGGGGATGGAGAAGACTGCCCGCCGGCAGGGGTGTATTTATAGGTCGTGCTGCCCTAGGCACTAAACCTGAATACGCCCCCATTAACAATTTGCATTACCACGCCCCTTTCACAATATGCCACACCCCTTTACAAAGCCACGCCCACTATAACCATGTAACGGCTCTAGAAGAAAGCTAATTGAAGGGTTTGCTGTTACCCAGCTTTCCTAGACGTTGGAGAACCTATTCAGCATCCAGGAGAGCTGGGAGATACAGCCAAACTGTGCCGGAACCTAAACCATTACACTACAACCAATATTTCCATCATACAATGACCATAGAGAGGTAGACACCAGTGTACACAGGCTCTGCAGACTGTATATTACCTCCATACAGGGACCATATAGTGGTAGACACCAGTGTACACAGGCTCTGCAGACTGTATATTACCTCCATACAGTGACCATATAGTGGTAGACACCAGTGTACACAGGCTCTACAGACTGTATATTACCCCCATATAGTGACCATATAGTGGTATACACCCTTAGTGCAATGCACCCGTAGTACAGCCCGCAAATACAGTAATTCATAGCTCTCACTGAAAGCTTTGATTCCCTGCTGGTTTCCCCAATGTGTACTGTGCGCCGGAAGAAAAGTGACATGTAAAAGTCTATGGGAGTCGGCGCACACCGCTATAGAAGTACACGCCGGCCAGCACATGCTTCTACAGTACAGCACATCACTATATGCCGCAAGATGCCAGGAAAAGCAGGTAGGATAACACAAGATAGGCTTAGATACCCAACGCCAGCAGGTAGGATAACACAGGATAGGCTTAGATACCCAACGCCAGCAGGTAGGATAACACAGGATAGGCTTAGATACATCAACGCTAGCAGTAGGATAACTACCGGATAGGCTTAGATAAACAGCGCCAGCAGGATAGGATAACACAGGATAGGCTTAGATACCAACCGCCAGCAGGTAGGATAACACAGGATAGGCTTGGATACACAGCACAAGCAGGTAGGATAACACAGGATAGGCTTAGATACCCAACGCCAGTAGGTAGGATAACACAGGATAGGATTCCTAAAACCCCATCTCTACACCCCCCCCCCAGCACATGTATTCAGCCCCGCAGCAAATATTCAGCCCCAGCACATGTACTTCATCCCCCCCCCCCCACCACTTACCTGGTCCGAAGTCTTCCTCATTCGGTCAGGTGTAACAGAGGAAGAAAGTGGGTCCAAGCATACCCGGCAGCTGCTTACCAGCTTCCTTGCTGCGCGCACCGCTCCTCTCTCAGTACCCCAATGTAAGATCGTCACGGAGCCGCGACCTCACCACCCACCACCCCATCCCCCGCTCGGCCGCTCGGGGGAAGGAGGGGCGCTCCAGGTCAGTATAGGCAAAAAAAGTAAAAAAAAAAAAAACCTCCGTCCGCCCTAGGCACCTAAGCATTCCGCGCCAGTTTTTTACTGTTCAAAGCGCAGCTGGGGAGCTCTGTGAAGAAAGGCGGCGCCGCCCCAGCACTGATGAACTGTAAAGCGCAGGCGCCATGGCAGGGCCGCCCTGCTCTACACGAGCCCTGCGCTAGCCTGACAATGTATAGCGCGGCCAGGGCAGAAAGACTTGTTTCTGACCGCTCCCGCCTTCCGTGGCGCGGAAGTGAATCCATTGGGCCGGCAGGCAGCCGCCCTGGAGGGGGGGGGCGACTCAGGCCCCCCGGGCTCGCGGTGCCTCGGCACTGCCTCACCTTGCCCATGGACAGACGGCCCTGCCAAGCGGGCCACCCCTGACGACAGTACCACACCTGGCTTCAGGAGGCCCCCAAAGAGCCCCACGTCGCCATCCAACCACATGTTCCATCATGTGTAGGGCCATAGAGGCTATGACTCCCACCAACTCCTAGCTCCAAGGACCCCAACGCCTCAGCAACTGGAGCACTCAGCATGAGCCGACTACAGCCCCAAAGCCCGCGCACTCCATCTTGGATGCCTAAACTCCACAAATCCAAGCCAACGGCGTTAAGATGTACTCCATCCGTCCGCCAAAAATTGCCCTCACCGGGTTCCAGTTCCCTGTGCCGCACGACCAGTCCTCCATTCCGAGCCACAAAACTCGACACATTCCGATTCAACTTGACCCGGGCCTTGTTAAGTCGCTCCACCGACACCGCTCCCCTCCAGGACTAACGGGGCACAATATCAGAACAGACTACCACGATACCCGGGAACAAGGACCATATCCGCAGCAAGTCATGGCGAATGTCCCGGATAAGCTCCCGGACAGGGCGACAGCCCAAGTCATTGCCCCCCAAGTGAAGAACCAGCACATCTGGAACACGATCCCACTGGGCAAATCGATGAATCTCATACAGCAGATCCCGCCACAGCATGCCATGCATTCCAAGCCACCGTATCACAGCCAATTCCTGCGGCACACCCATCTGGCGGCCACTCAATCGCAGATCCGCATGCTCCGCTCCCCAAAACACAAACGAGTGTCCCAGGATCCACACCAGGCCCGGCGATTTAGGACCTGGGGGAGGAAACAAACACAACCATGGGAAGCAAGGAGCACACAAACCAACACACAAACAGGAAAAAAGGAGCGCCAACTATCACAAGAGACAACCAGACAGGAACACACAAGAAGAAAAGAAAGGAAACGCGAGCAACGCCCGACTCAATTAGCTAGCAGGTGAGGCCGTATATACAGCCGAAAGCGCTCCGATTCCCACCGGCCAATCCGTTTTACTGCAGCAGAAGGAAGCCCCAGAATCGCAGCCTCTGTCGCCGCGCCAATCCGAAAGGAGTGTGGCGCGAAACTGCCCGGATCCAACCCTAGCTGAGCCAGACATTTCCGAAACACACCCGTAAATTGAAAACGGGACAAGAACTTGCCGTTGCCATGACACAGCACTGGACCCGACCCTACCGGAACCCGAGCTGAATACGCCCTTAAGCAAACTACCGGGCACATACTTGACCCAGTCACCGCACCCAAAACCACGACCTTACCCCTGCCAAAAATATCCGTCTTATACCACCGAATACGAAACTTGACCCTGTCACTCAACAACGCCACATCCCCCAATTGTAATCCCCCACCCACCTTCTTACTTGGCGATACCAACTCCCCAATCCGTAATGCCCCGAAAAACGCCCAGGAAAAAGCCAACCTGAACAAACACAACTCCAACTCATCGGAACACACATCCACCAGCACCCCACCCAAACGTTCTAATAACTAAAAGTCCACTGGACGCCTAGAATCACGAGTGGCCCGGCCTTTACGAAAACCCCGTAACACCTGACGCACCACAAAAGCCTTAGTGCAATCCACCTGAGCCCGCAATTTAAACCCAAACGCCAAACCAGAAAGGAAACGAGAGACCTTAGATAGGGACCAACCCAACTTGGACGCATGTCCTAAAAAACAACACAACGCCCAAGGCCGATCCTCCTCACAAAGACGGTCACCCAAACCCTGAAGCCAAGCACACCAGACATTCCAAGAAGCTTCATACTCCACCCACGTCTTGTCTGCCAAAGAAGCCTGAATCAGGCGACCGGCCTCCCGTTGACCAGCTCCCACAAATACCCCGGGCAAGGAAGACCTGTGGCCGCAGCTCCAGGCGCCAGTTCTCGAAAGCGGTCCCACTGGAAACGCGACAAAGCATCCGCTATTGAATTGTGTACCCCAGGAACATGCTCCGCCACCACCCACGCATTAAGATCCAAACAACACAAAACCAGATGCCGAAGCAGGCGCACCACCGGAGGAGACAATGCCGACATACTATTGATGGCTTGAACCACCCCCAGGTTGTAACAATGAAACCTTACTTTCTTGTTCCGAATCCTAACTCCCCAAATTTCCACTGCCCCTACTATGGAAAACAACTCAAACAGGGCCAAATTACGCACCAACCCAGAATCCACCCAAGCCGACGGCCAACCACCAGCACACCACGAACCCTGGGAGCATGCCCCAAACCCAGCGCCGCCTGCCGCGTCCGTGAAAATCTTCACCTCCATATTCAAACATCAGTCTTCTATAAACAATGAACGCCCATTGTAACGCTCCAAGAACTCCCCCAAAACTCTCAAATCATCCCTCAACTCCCCCGTAAGCCGCACAAAATGATGCGGGGCTCACATCCCAGACGTCGCAAATGCCAGCCGCCGACAGAACACCCTGCCCATTGGCATGATGCGACAAGAAAAGTTCAGCTTGCCCAACAACGATTGTAGCTCCCGAAGGGGAATCTTCCTCAAAACCCTTGCTTTCCTAACCTCAGCCCGCAGCGCCTCAAGTTTCTCCGGTGGCAGGCTGCATGTCATTGAAACGGAATCAATCCTGATCCCCAAGAAATTCAAACAAGTGGCTGTCCCTTCGGTTTTGTCTGGGGCCAACGGAACACCAAATTGCTCCGCCACACACTGCATCGTCCGCAGTAGCAGCTCGCAAAGGTTGGAGCCCTCAGGACCGATGCACAAAAAATCATCCAGATAATGGATAATTGAAGGGACTCCCGCCACGTCCTGCACCACCCATTCCAGAAAAGAACTAAATGCCTCAAAGTAGGCACAAGAAATGGAACAGCCCATCGGCAAACAGCGATCCACTAAACACGCCCCTTCCCAAAAACACCCCAACTAACGAACACTGTCTGCATGCTATGGCAACAGGCGAAAAGCTGCCTCTTGTCAGTCTTGGCCTACAACGCCCCCGGCCCATAACGTCGCACCCAATGGGTCGCCGTATCAAATGAGGTATAAGCCACGGAACATAGCTCCGGATCGATACCATCATTGATCGACTTGCCCCCGCGGAAAGGAAAGGTGGTGTATTAGCCGAAATTTGTTCGGCTCCTTCTTGGGCACCATACCCAGAGGGAAGACCACCAAATCAGCAAACGGGGGTTCCGTGGAAAGCCCCGCCATCCGGCCCAACATCACCTCCTTCGCCAGTTTTTCCGACACCACCCCCTTATGTTCCATAGCGGAACACAAGTTCTTAGTGGTGAAGGGAACCACATGCAAAGGGGACGGAATGCGAAAACCGTCCTCAAAACCCCGCTCCAGCAACTCCGCCCCCGCCCTATCCGGATACCTGACGAGGTACGCCCGCATCTTTTCCACCTTCACCGGCGTCTGCCCCTTGCCCACCAGAACCTGTCTCCCGCCCCTTTCCTTTCTTGCTGCACCGGGACAAACCGTGGGAACCTGCGTTGCACCCGGAGCACAGATGCTTAAATCGGCAGCCGCCCCCGAACTTACAGTGGCCCTCGTTTTAGAGCCAACACAGTCCCAACTTCTGGCCTCCCGCGGCCGAGGAGCCACCGGAGGCTCCACTCGAATGGCTGGAACCACCCGGTCCCCCCCTGAAAGGACTGCCCATATCGTGCAGGTCCCATAACCCTCAGCCACAAACCTATATCCTTATTATCCCATCCTAAACCGTGCCGGCACACCTTCCGCTGACGGATATGCTCATCGTTGCCGCCAGCCATGCTTGCCCCCATACACCCTCTGCGCCCTCCTGATAGCTTACCAAATAGCAAAAAAAGAGGTCACGAACCAATGTCAGGGAGCTTTCTCTCAATTACAGAATCCAGAATGGCAACGCCTGAAACCGTTGTTAAAAAGTGCTGCGAACAAGGCGCCAACGGCGCTTCTTTCCTCTTCTTTCTTACTCTCGTCTCTCTTACACTTGTCCAAATTAACCATTTTCCAGAAGGAGGAAGTGAAAAGAATCTAGACGTAGTGTCTTTCAGATTTTTTCTTTCACCTCTTTCTTCAAGTGGGAACAAGAGGACCCTCAAAACAAAACATAACCTCCCTTTGCTTTATCGTCTCCTATCAAACCCCATCCCCTTGCCCTTCCTTATCCGTCTGAAAACCTGAAACGTGGTACCCCGCACCACAGGTGCCTGCGCGCCGTGCCCATCCCACAGGACAACGCTGGGCCCCAAGATCTAGCCGGAGAACCGCCTGACTAAACCTCGCAGCAACTCCTTGTACCCCGGCCGCCAAACCCACCAACCCCGCCATGTCGCACCTCAGCCCGCTAGCCCCGGAGTCCCGGGGGACCTAACTAAGCGCTGCGCCTTGCGACAGAAAGATAGGAGGAAACGGGGACAAGACATAGAGTATATCACCCGGCTGCGGGGTGCTGCGACCCCGCCAAGCACCGTCAAGATCCCTGAAGATGGTCACTGGAGGGAAGGGATTGCCACTGGCTGAAGAAGGGAATGGATACTGAAGAAGATCTGGAACGGGGGAGAGGCCCCTGCGGCGTCACAAACGCCTTCTGCAAAGGACCCGGGGACCCATCCCCCGTCGTCGGATCCAAAAATCTTCCGCCGCCTGGACCCGACCATAAGCCGGCCCGTCACCAACCGAACTCCGGCAGGCCAGCCGACGCCAACTTCAACACTCTGGACGCACCTGGCTCGCCCCCGGGCCGCACATTCACCGGTGGCTGAGCCTGCTGCCGCCTGAAAACTCCAATCGCCTTTCCTGAGAGCAGCAGAAACGCCCCAACTACAAGAGCGGAGACTGCTGCCGCTCCGCAGAGTGCGGGCACCTAACGGAAATTTCCTCCCTGCCATGGGCCTGATTACCAGATGACGACAGCCTCTGCAACCTGGGATGGCAGGGTCATAGGGGCTTCCCAGAGTCTCAGGGCTCTGGGGGTAATGTCAGGCTAGGCGCTGAGGCAGCCTGGCCCTGCGCCCCCCCCCCCCTTACGCCGCCCGCCGCCACAGATGGCGTCTCCGCTACCTGTAAGGCTGCATCCACTTGCTCCTGCAGCCATGCGCTGCCGCGAGACCCGGCCGCGCTCCGCAGCCGGTCCAATACTGCCTCCATGTCGGCCATTGTAATTTGAAGCGACTGCTTCCTATGTACGTGTGGCGGCCTTAAAAGCCAGCCGCACGTCACAGACTCCTCCCGGGAGGCGCGGCCGCCGGGTCATGCGGGGGGGGGGGGGGAAACCTCCCCCTCTGCGCGCTACGGGTCGGCCCCCGTCTGGGATGTTTGTTATCTGATTAGCCTGAGGGCCAGAGAGCAAGGAGTTGTGATGACACCCCATGAGATCGAAGGAAACTAATTATATGAAAGATTAGCGTCACTAAACAAAAGGTACTTGTACTGTGAGGACTGAAAAGCATAGCATTATCTGTACTCTTGTTAGAGATAACATTGTCTCCTTGCACTGTCAGAAGTAACAGCCTAAGGGGCCTTTTTTACACGGCAAAGGACAAAATACGGTCAGTTAATCCGACAATACCGGTATTTGTCCTATTTTAGTGCCGTTCCCCACGTTCGCAAGGGGAAGGAGGGGCGTTCTTTTCTCACAATGAGTGGAGAAAAGCCCTTCCTTACCATAATGTCAGCTTGAAAACAAACGGACGGATAGATGTGGCTGGCAAAGGTTTACCACAGAAGCACGGTTGTGCTCGTTTGCGGACTGTTTTATCAGATGGTCTGCAAAACACAAACCGTCTGAAAAACCGGCTGTAAATCCGTGCTGTGGGGACTTGCCCTAAAAGTTGAATATGCTAATCATTCTACTGTACCACACACCGCATGAGCAGACAGAGTAAGTGCAAACTTCTAAAACTACAGTGAAACCAGTGTGGTGGAGAAACCCCTTTAACTCATCAAGCCTCAACCTGAAAAGCTTTATGACCAGCCATTTTTTAACATTTTTTCCACCTTGGGTGGTTTCAACAGGCGTTACTTTTTTATTATTTTCAATGGCATCAGTTGTTTGAGGCTTGTTTTATGTGGGTGAAAAGAGAAGTTGTTTACTTTTCGCGGTGCTTAGTTTGTGTTACAAATTATTGCAGAATTTTTAAAAAATGTTTTTGTTATTTTTATTGTTCACCGTTTTCACAATCACACTAAATAACTGTTAGATTAATTCTGATGGTTATTATAGTTTTGTGGATACCCTAATTTGTGTGTTTTTTTTTTGTGTAATTTATTGGTACAATTTTTTTTTCCTTTAAATATTTATTTTATTATTTATTTTATTTATTTTTTTCTGAACACTTTTTTATGTTTTTTACTTTTTTTAAGAAAGAATTATATGGAAAGGGATAACTATTTCTACAATTCTTTTTGCCACTTAGTAATGTGTTAGCATATTCCATATATGAATCTCAGTGTCAGTATGATACAGGGCAGCGTGTAGGGCAGCACACAGTGTCCCCTACTCGCAGTTTGTTATACTATAATTCCCCAGGGTGACTGCTACAGATGATTTCCTGGGCTCATCGGATCGCTGCGAGTCACGGTCACCCAGTGGTGCAGGGGAATATCTCTGATTATGCTGCAGTCAACGACACAGACCTGCTGTTTTTGTCATGTACTAATGCTGAAAAAAATTGTGAAAAACACTTGTGGGGCCCAAAATGACAATACTCCCCTAGATGATATCCCCAATGGCGTGTTGGACCCAAATAGGGTGACTTCTAGAAAGTTTCACCTGATACAGAATTTTGGTGCAAAGTAAGAATCAATATGTTGTCCAATCTTATTCTTCTGCACCAGAGATTTGAAAATTGGTGGTGTGGAAAAATCTGCCATGTAGGTTAGATGGACTTTGGATTACACAAGGTTTATTAAATGGAATCACGGCACAGAATTATTGTCAAATTTTCCTCCATTACAATGCATCATTTGCACGTAGGCAATGTTGGGCTGGGGTGCCTGGAAGCTCACCGAGTAATTTTATCTTGGGCCCCAGTGAAGTTGATTCTGTGGCCACCAGTGAAGTTGATTCTTGGGGGCCTCCAGTGAAGTTGATTCTCGTGGCCCAGTGAAGTTGATTATTGTGGACCCCAGTGAAGTTGATTCTAGTGGCCCCCACGTGAAGTTTGATTCTTGTGGCCCCCAGTGAAGATGATTCTTGGGGCCCCACAGTGGAGTTTGTTTTCAGGGCCCCCAGTTGAAGTTGCATTTTGGGGACCATCAGGTAAATGTGGATTTCTTGGGTCCCACCAGTGGTGTTCATTCTTAGGGCCCACTAGTAAATCTGATTCATGGGACCACCAGTGGGTCGTTGAATTATATTAAGGCCCACCAGTGGAGTAAATTATTAGGGCCAACCCTAAAGTAGTTAACTTTGGGGTCCATCAATTGGAGTCAATTCTTGGGTCCATCTTACAGCTTGCTGCACTTGACCCTTGAATCTTTCTATTACTTTCTGAATACTTTTTCTCTGCCTTTCTCCCTGCAAAGGGGCCCGAGCTGCTCAGGCACCAGGGCAGGGTCGTAACTACGGGGTAGCAGGGGTAGCAGTTGCTCGGGGCTGTGCGGTTAGGGGGGCCCGCGCCCAGGGGCAGCTGGACTACTGCGGTCCGCTACCCCGGGTAATGCAGCTCCTTAAACAGTTACTGCGGCAGGCGAGGAGCTTTTGAGGGGCGGCGCATACTGCTATGAACGCACGGGCCCTCAGCCCGAGCGTTCAGACGGCCGAGCGTCACATCACCGCGCCGCCCGCGCTGAGCACAGAGGCTTGAAGTGTGGCTGCAGCGCGGCGCATTAGGGGAGCGTGTGGACCGAGGTAAGTAAGGGTAGTTCGTATTGTTACCCTGCCCCTAAGCCTCATGTATACCCCTAAGCCTGCCTGTATACCCCTAAGCCTCCCTGTTATACTCTTAAGCTTACTGTATACACCGCTAAGTTCGCCTGTCATACCCCTAAGCCTGCCTGTATAACCCCTAAGCCTCCATGTATACCTCTTTAAGGCTTCCCTGTAACCCCCTCTAAGCTGCCGTATACCCCCAAGCTGCTGTATACCCTCAGCTGCTGTATACCCCCTAAGCCTGCCTGGTATACCCCCTAACACCGCCGGTATACCCCTTAGCCTGCTATACACACCCATAAGGCCTGCTGTTAACCTAAGCCTGCCATATACACCCTAAGCCTGCTGTATACCCCCAAAGCTTGCCGTATACCCCTAAGCTGCCTTTAAACCCAACCGCCGGTTTTACCCCAAAAGCCTCCCCGTTTCCCCTAGCCGAGTTAATTTATAACCCGCCCTGTAAAACCCAAAAAGCTCCCATAACCCAAACCCCTGCCGTTACCCCCTTGCCGCCGTTTTCCCTCAAACCCTGCGTTACCCCTAGTTGCCGTTTACCCCCTAGTTTCGGCCAAACCCCCTAACCCGGCCCCGTATACCCCTAAGGGGCCGTATACTCCATAGCCCTGCCGTATACCCCTAAGTGCCGTTCCCCGCTTGCCTGCCTTTATACCCCCTAACCCTGCCTGTATACCCCCCAAGTTTCCCTTTTACCCCAAGCTTCCCTTTTTAACCCCCCTTGCTTGCCTTTATACCCCCCTAGCTTGCCTTTTAGCCCCCTAGCCTGCCTTTATACCCCCCTCCCTGCCTGCATTCCCCCCTAGCCTGCCGATGCCCCCCGCGCCTGCTAGCCCCCTAAAGGTGCCTTATGCTCAAAGTCTGCCTGCCTAAATATCCCTATAGCTACCGTGAAGCCTGTCTGCCTATATAGCCCCTAAAGCTTGCCTTACCTATATGGACCCTATAGCCCACCTAACCCTGTCTACCTGTATGGCTCCCTATAGCTACCTAAACCTTGCCTGCCTATATGGGCACTCTATTGGCTACCTAAACCTTGCCTATTTGGGGCCCCATATATCCTATCTAAACCCTGCCTGCCTAAATGGACCCCATATAGCCAGGGGGGCAGGTGCTGGAAAAGTCAGGATTCTAAGATATTTGTGTCTAAATCTGCAGGGACAAGTGGTCGGGAGATGTCATCGTGATGGCGGACTGGACCGGATGCAGAACAAAAGAGAAAGTCAACGACTGGTCAGAGAAACGTCACCTGTGAGTCACAAGATGTAACTGCACTGTAATCACTTATATGTCTGCACAGGCTGTGTACACTGCTGTCTACCACTATATGGTCACTGTATGGTGGTTATATACAGTCTGCAGAGCCTGTGTACACTGGTGTCTACCACTATATGGTCACTGTATGGTGGTTATATACAGTATACAGAGAATGTGTACACTGCTGTCTACCACTATATGGTCACTGTATGGAGGTATATACAGTCTGCAGAGCCTGTGTACACTAGTATATACCACTATATGGTCACTATATGGCGGTACTATTGGTCTTTGTGTACTGATCAGTAATAGTTTAGGGGTATTATTCAGTTACTACGTGTAATTTGTGGTCATGTTCTGGCGGTATAATCCGGTCCATATGTAGTAGTGTTATTGGTAATGTTGGTTTTGGTATAATGGATTTGTTTGGTAGCAATATAATAGTGAGATGTATGGTGAGGTATTTACCCCTTGTATTATCTATATTATCTAACAGTATGTCGTGGTAAATGTTTGTGGTCAGGGAGTTGGGCGAGTGGGGGGTGGGGAATGGGGGGCCCCATCCAAAAGTTTGCTTTGGGGCCCTGGCTTCTCTAGTTACGCCCCTGACCAGAGGTATCCCCTATTCCCCACATAGCCTATCTGAACCTGCTTTCAGGTATGTCAGGTATGTTCAGATATTCTACTTCTGGATATAAATTGGAAAAATCACCTTCACATCCAGTTAGCAAATATCATAAGATGTTAAGACGCTAAAACACAAAGTGAAACTTTTCATTGTACATGATTATGTTACTTGAGGATTGCAGCTTGCTGTCAGTGAATGGAATAACTCTTGTTTGCATCTTGAAGCTTAGGGTGCTTTCACACAGAGCATTTTTGGTCCATTTTTTGATGCGTTTTTTGTGCAGAAATGTACACATTAACTGCTGTGCATGTCTGCCCAAAAAATGCATTTGAAAATGTGTCAAAAATGCGTCAAAAACGCACTAAAAACTCTCTGTGTGAAAGCACCCTAAAAATCTATTCCTCCCCAATACATCTCACAGCTGAGGCTTTGTTACAATAAAACTCAGACACACTTGTTGAGCAGCACAAATCTTTCTGCCTCCAGTCTGATACTTCTTAAGGGCCGTTCACACGGCTTATTGCAGGGACGGATTGCAGCCGTATTGCGCGCCATACTGCGCTGCATGACCCTAGGCAACGCCTATACTCTGCTGTTTTCTAGCCAACCCCCTCCAATTACCCACCACGGTTACATACTAATAAAAACACGGAGTCTCGGATTGGATAATTTTGGCCACAGCAGCCAATTTATTAAACATACAAATAAATAACATATAAAATAACCATAATCAACAGTTAATGCAAATGAGCATCACCTACCCAGGTGCCCCCCCCCTAAAAACCGAAACCCCCAACAACCTTCCACGAACTCTTTAATGCCATCCTTAAACCACCAACTTGGGGCTGAGGCCCTTGGAGTTAAATCAATAATCCAACCACCAGGGACTGGCGAAACTCCTCCTTCACACCGCTGTTTTGCCCCCAGCCATCACCCACGGCTTCAGGGCACCAAAAAGCCACCTCAGGCGGCTAACCACTCCGCAACCTGCTCCCAAGGACTCTGCCCTGTGGAGCCCCAACTTTCGCCAGCCCGGTCCATCCAAGAAACCTGGGAGCCAAGCCGAAACCTGTTCCCCCCAATCCTTTAACCGACTCCAAGGACCCCAAATCGCCTGCCACTGTGACGACCAGCTCCTTGTCCCCCAAACTTTGACCAACCGTTTAAGTCCTCTCTGCAAACACCTTTCATCCACAACACACCTTCACTAGGGCGGGAGGGTGGGACTTTACTCCTATGCCGACACGCATCTGCTCCTGCACTGCGCGGGACCCGGCTTATATACCGGTCCCGCCCCGTGCGACGCGTGCCAACTTCACCCCCTGACATCACGCGGCGTACTGTGCATGTCGCGCTGTGCGACGCGCGCCAACTTCTCCCCCTGACCTCACGCGGCGCACGGCACGCCGGGTCATGAGGGGCCTCCCACCAGGGCTGCGCCCCCATGTCCGGCCCCGTACTATACGGCTGGAATCCGTCCCAGCCATTACGGTAATCCACAGTTCTCATAGAGAACTATAGATTCATTATCCCGGCGGGAAACGTGCCGTGGGTACTGAAGGTCTATGGGGCCGGCGAGCAGCGCCTCCGCCCTGCCCCCGCCCGGCCCCTTACTCAAGCCGTAATTGCGGACGAAATCCGTCCCGCAATAAGGGCTTTAATAAACCATGTGAACCGACCCTTAGGGTGCTTTCACACGGTGCGTTTTTGAAGCGTTTTTTTCAATGCGTTTTTTTGTGCAACAATGTACAGCATTAATTGCTGTGCCTTCCTGCACAAAAAATGCATTGAAAATTGCATCAACAATGCACCAAAAACGCACCGTGTGAAAGCACCCTTACCTTCAATCATATATTGTAGCAACAGGGAGAGATTGCACAAACCGGACGATCGATTGATCTAAAGAGAAAATTTGATCATTTGTCCCATTGGGTGATAGTCAGTCATTTTTCCCAATTTTAGTGAAAT